>WNWK01034977.1:0-20091 GCA_009830355.1 Cherax destructor
TCCATTCATAAGAACATAAGAAAGGAGAACACTGCAGCAGGCCTGTTGGCCCATACTAGGCACGTCCTTCACAATCCATCCCACTAACAGAATAATTGCCCAACCTAATTTTCAATTCTATCCAAGAAATATGCCTTAATGATTCTATTAACTCAAGTGCGAGTCCCACTCAAATCCAACCCCTCTCACTCATGTATTTATCCAACCTAAATTTGAAACTGCCCAAGGTCCTAGCTTCAATAACCCTACTAGGCAGACTGTTCCACTCATCAACTACCCTATTTCCAAACCAATATTTTCCTATATCCTTTCTAAATCTAAACTTATCCAATTTGAATCCATTATTGCGGGTTCTCTCTTGAAGAGATATCCTCAAGACCTTATTTATATCCCCCTTAATGTCTTGGTCTGAAAAGTGGCAGATGAAGTTCAATGTGGACAAGTGTAAGGTGCTAGTCGTTGGTAATGAAAATATCCCTCGAATTTATAAACTAGGTGAAGTAGAGCTTGATCATACAGAATGTGAAAAAGACTTGGGAGTCATGGTAAGCAGAAATCTAAAGCTAAGACAACAGTGCCTAAGTGTGCGCAATAAGGCTAACAGATTACTAGGATTTATTTCAAGAAGTATAAGCAACAGAAGTCCAAAAGTTATTTTACAGCTCTATACATCACTAGTGAGACCTCATTTGGATTATGCAGCTCAGTTTTGGTCTCCTTACTACAGGATGGATATAGATTCATTGGAGAACATACAAAGAAGAATGACTAAAATGATTTACAGTATAAGAAATCTCCCGTATGAAGATAGACTTAGAGCGTTGAATCTCCACTCTCTGGAGAGACGTAGAATGAGGGGATATATCATCGAGGTGTACAAGTGGATGATGGGCATAAACAAAGGAGATATTAATAAAATACTGAGGATATCGAACCAAGTAAGAACCAGAAATAACGGATTTAAATTGGATAAATTTAGATTTAGAAAGGACATAGGCAAGTACTGGTTTTCGAACAGAGTTGTAGATGAGTGGAACAATCTTCCGAGTACTGTGATAGAGGCTAGGACCTTGGGTGGCTTTAAAAAGAGATTGGACAAATGGAAATAAATGGTATAAAATACCGACACAATGGAAAAATAAACACATAAGCTCAAGCGACCACAAGTCAATTACCTTTAGCATTGAATGGATGTATGATAGTAGGGATAATTCAGTAATGGTCCCAGATTTTCGCTTAGCAGATTATAATGGACTTAGAGAACACTTATCAACTGTGGACTGGGGTGAAGAAGAGAGGTATCAATATGACAGTTTTCTTAACACTATACAGGCTGCCCAAAGAACATTTATCCCGTATAAAGAAATTAGATCAAGTAGAAATGACCCAAAATGGATGAATAATAGGCTCAAATATCTTTTAGGGCAGAAGAAAGGAATTTATAGGCGCATAAAAGAGGTGAGGGTCATCTTATAAATCAGTATACTGACATTAAGAGGGACGTTAAAAGGGAATAAGAAAAGCTAAACGGGACTATGAAATTAAAGTTGCTAGGGATTCAAAAACTAACCCAAAAGTTTTTTCCAGGTTTATAGAACAAAAGTTAGGGATAAGATAGGTCCCTTAAAAATAACTTTGGGCATCTTACTGACAAGGAGAATGATATGTGCTCTATTTTTAATAATTATTTTCTCTCGGTTTTCACACAGGAAGACATTAATAATATCCCAGTAATTAATTTTTACAGAGGCCCAGAAGAAGATAAATTATGTAATATCACAGTCACTAGCGAAATGATTATGAAACAGCTGGACCGACTGAAACAAAATAAATCGCCGGGTCCTGATGAGCTTTTGCAAGGGTTCTTAAGGAATGCAAAATTGAACTCTGTGAACCAATATCTAACATTTTTAATTTATCTCTTCAAACAGGTGTAGTGTCTGATATGTGGAAGATGGCTAATGTAATTCCTATTTTTAAAGCAGGGGACAAGTCACTACCGTCAAACTACCGCCCAATAAGCCTGACCTCAATTGTAGGCAAATTACTAGAGTCAATTATAGCTGATATTATTAGAAGCCATCTAGATAACCATAATTTGATTAATGATACCCAGCATGGATTCACGAGGGCCGTTCCTGCCTATCTAATTTATTAACCTTCTTCAGTAAAGCTTTTGAGGCTGTTGATCACGATAAAGAATTCGATATTGTTTATTTAGACTTTAGTAAGGCTTTTGATAGAGTACCTCACCAGAGACTGTTAAAGAAAGTGGCAGCTCATGGCATTGGGGAAAAGTGCTGTCATGGATCGAGTCATGGCTCACCAATAGGAAGCAGAGAGTGTGCATAAATGGGGTTAAATCCGAATGGGGACTTGTAACAAGTGGTGTTCCACAGGGATCAGTCTTAGGCCCATTGTTATTTATAATATATATCAATGACCTTGATGAGGGAATTACTAGTGATATGAGCAAATTCGCCGACGACACGAAGATAGGTAGGATAATTGATTCAAACATATATGTCATAGAACTTCAGGAAGATTTAGACAAACTTAATTCGTGGTCAGAAAAGTGGCAGATGCAGTTCAATGTAGATAAATGCAAGGTTCTGAAGCTCGGGAGTGTCCATAACCCAAGCACTTATAAGTTAAATAACGTAGAACTTAGCCATACAGATTGCGAGAAGGACTTGGGGGTGATGGTAAGCAGCAACCTTAAACCAAGACAGCAATGCCTAAGCGTACGTAATAAGGCAAATAGATTACTGGGATTTATATCAAGAAGTGTTAGCAACAGAAGTCAGAGGTTATATTACAGCTTTATACATCATGTAAGGCCTCACCTAGATTACGCAGCTCAGTTCTGGTCTCCATATTACAGAATGGACATAAATTCGTTAGAAAACATTCAGCGTAGAATGACTAAATTAATACATAGCATTAGAAATCTTCCTTACGAAGAAAGATTGAGGACCCTAAAATTACATTCACTTGTAAGACGTAGAATGAGGGGAGACATGATCGAGGTATACAAGTGGAAAATGGGTATTAACAAAGGGGATATAAATAAGGTCTTGAGGATATCTCTCCAAGAGAGAACACGCAATAATGGATTCAAGTTAGATAAGTTTAGATTTAGAAAGGATATAGGAAAGTATTGGTTTGGAAATAGGGTAGTTGATGAGTGGAACAGTCTGCCTAGTAGGGTTATTGAAGCTAGGACCTTGGGTAGTTTCAAATTTAGGTTGGATAAATTCATGAGTGAGAGGGGTTGGATTTGAGTGGGACTCGCGCATGAGTGGGTAGAATTGTCAAAGCTTATTTCTTGGGTAGCATTGAAAATTGGGTTGAGCAAATATTCTGTTAGTGGGACGGATTGTGAAGGACCTGCCTAGTATGGGCCAACAGGCCTGCTGCAGTGTTCCTCCTTTCTTATGTTCTTATGTTCTTATGAAAATTGGGTTGAGCAAATATTCTGTTAGTGGGACGGATTGTGAAGGACCTGCCTAGTATGGGCCAACAGGCCTGCTGCAGTGTTCCTCCTTTCTTATGTTCTTATGTTCTTATAATGTGATCCTTTATTGACAACGTTTCGCCCACGCAGTGGGCTTTATCGAGTTACAGACAGATCTACCTGGAAAATGAGCAACATGGAGATATATATAGGGTACAGTCAGGTGGAGAATGCTGGGTCAGGTGGAGAAAGCTGCATGTTTTTAACTATCACACTACTTTTAAGACTCACATGCAGCTTTCTCCACCTGACCCAGCATTCTCCACCTGACTGTACCCTATATATATCTCCATGTTGCTCATTTTCCAGGTAGATCTGTCTGACTCGATAAAGCTCACTGCGTGGGCGAAACGTTGTCAATAAAGGATCACATTATACTGCTTATGTGTTTATTTTTCTTTAGATTGGACAAATATATGAGTGGGAGGGGCTGGGTTTGATTTGTGTCGTGAGTACGGGAATAAATTCTTAGGTAGTGGTGGTTTTGATAAGGACCTGCCTTGTATGGGCCAGTAGGCCTTCTGCAGTGTTCCTCCATTCTTATGTTCTTATGTTCTTATAAGTCACTCTGTCTGACTTTTTTGGGTTATCCTAGGTTTTCTATACATATGCTGCTATGTATGAT
The DNA here is from genome assembly GCA_009830355.1 of Cherax destructor. Classification (NCBI taxonomy): domain Eukaryota; kingdom Metazoa; phylum Arthropoda; class Malacostraca; order Decapoda; family Parastacidae; genus Cherax; species Cherax destructor. The sequence continues at coordinate 4,143 of WNWK01034977.1, forward strand.
AATAGTGGACTCTTGATTTTCATCCATAATTCTTTCCAGAATGCTGTCGAGTGCCATTACCGAACGAATTTGTTCCCATAACGACAAATGTAAATTTGTTTAGTCTGTTTCAGACCCTCAAAAATACACTTACAAAAGCACTTACAAAAATACACTTATATAATTGTTCAAGTTGGGAGGTGAACGAAATTCAAGGGTCCACTGTATAAACAGTGGTACCTCCGTTAACGATGGTCCCCAAACTCGTCCTTTTATGTAAGTTTATTTTTTTAAATGCTTTTGTAAGTGTATTTTTGGGGGTCTAAAAGGACTAGTCTATTTTACATTATTCCTTATGGGGATAAATTCGTTTGGTAATGGCACTTGAACAGCATTCTGGAACGAAAAAAATTTGTTAACCGAGGTACCACTGTATATGTAACAGGTGTAGTGTCTGATATGTGGAAGATGGCTAATGTAATTCCTATTTTTAAAGCAGGGGACAAGTCACTACCGTCAAATTACCGCCCAATAAGCCTCACCTCAATTGTAGGCAAATTACTAGAGTCAATTATAGCTGATATTATTAGAAGCCATCTAGATAACCATAATTTGATTAATGATACCCAGCATGGATTCACGAGGGGCCGTTCCTGCCTATCTAATTTATTAACCTTCTTCAGTAAAGCTTTTGAGGCTGTTGATCACGATAAAGAATTCGATATTGTTTATTTAGACTTTAGTAAGGCTTTTGATAGAGTACCGCACCAGAGACTGTTAAAGAAAGTGGCAGCTCATGGCATTGGGGGAAAAGTGCTGTCATGGATCGAGTCATGGCTCACCAATAGGAAGCAGAGAGTGTGCATAAATGGGGTTAAATCCGAATGGGGACTTGTAACAAGTGGTGTTCCACAGGGATCAGTCTTAGGCCCATTGTTATTTATAATATATATCAATGACCTTGATGAGGGAATTACTAGTGATATGAGCAAATTCGCCGACGACACGAAGATAGGTAGGATAATTGATTCAAACATAGATGTCATAGAACTTCAGGAAGATTTAGACAAACTTAATTCGTGGTCAGAAAAGTGGCAGATGCAGTTCAATGTAGATAAATGCAAGGTTCTGAAGCTCGGGAGTGTCCATAACCCAAGCACTTATACGTTAAATAACGTAGAACTTAGCCATACAGATTGCGAGAAGGACTTGGGGTGATGGTAAGCAGCAACCTTAAACCAAGACAGCAATGCCTAAGCGTACGTAATAAGGCAAATAGATTACTGGGATTTATATCAAAAGTGTTAGCAACAGAAGTCCAGAGGTTATATTACAGCTTTATACATCATTAGTAAGGCCTCACCTAGATTACGCAGCTCAGTTCTGGTCTCCATATTACAGAATGGACATAAATTCGTTAGAAAACATTCAGCGTAGAATGACTAAATTAATACATAGCATTAGAAATCTTCCTTACGAAGAAAGATTGAAGACCCTAAAATTACATTCACTTGTAAGACGTAGAATGAGGGAGACATGATCGAGGTATACAAGTGGAAAATGGGTATTAACAAAGGGGATATAAATAAGGTCTTGAGGATATCTCTCCAAGAGAGAACCCGCAATAATGGATTCAAGTTAGATAAGTTTAGATTTAGAAAGGATATAGGAAAGTATTGGTTTGGAAATAGGGTAGTTGATGAGTGGAACAGTCTGCCTAGTAGGGTTATTGAAGCTAGGACCTTGGGTAGTTTCAAATTTAGGTTGGATAAATTCATGAGTGAGAGGGTTGGATTTGAGTGGGACTCGCATGAGTGGGTAGAATTGTCAAAGCTTATTTCTTGGGTAGCATTGAAAATTGGGTTGAGCAAATATTCTGTTAGTGGGACGGATTGTGAAGGACCTGTCTAGTATGGGCCAACAGGCCTGCTGCAGTGTTCCTCCTTTCTTATGTTCTTATGTTCTTATGTATTTGTGTATACCTGAATAAACTTACTTACTTACTTATAGTATATTCTGGGCAGTATTTGAACACTATTGTGTTAGCTCTAGCTATAGAGCTAGTTATTTATAAAAGAAGAAGACTACGTATATGTATTTCAACTTGTATAACGTTTCTCTGTGAACAAGACCTCTTTAAAGGGGGCTCCTTGATGAGGTAAAGAGGCTATCGGTCTGAGGAATTGGACCTTTTGATCTTCTTCCTCAGACCGAACCTAATTACCCCCCAATCCACCCCCCCTTTTCCCATCTTCCCCATCCTCCCTTTTCCCTTTCCTCCTCCCCCTCCTCCTCATCCCTCCCTTATTTCCTTCCCATTTTAAGAACATAAGAAAGGAGGAACACTGCAGCAGGCCTGTTGGCCCATACTAGGCAAGTCCTTCACAATCCGTCCCACTAACAGAATATTTGCTCAACCCAATTTTCAATGCTACCCAAGAAATAAGCTTTGATAATTCTATTTATACATGTGCGAGTCCCACTCAAAGCTAAACGGGACTATGAAATTAAAGTTGCTAGGGATTAAAAAACTGACCCAAAAAGTTTTTTCCAGGTTTATAAAACAAAAGTTAGGGATAAGATAGGTCCCCTTAAAAATAACTCTGGGCATCTTACTGACAAGGAGAATGATATGTGCTCTAAGAAACATAAGAACATAAGAAAGGAGGAACACTGCAGCAGGCCTGTTGGCCCATACTAGGCAGGTCCTTCACATTCCATCCCACCAACAGAACACTTGTTCAACCTAACTTTCAATGCTACCCAAGAAATAAGATTTGATAATTTTATTTACTCATGTGCAATTCCCACTCAAATCCAACCCCTCTCACTCATGAATTTATCCAAGCTAAATTTAAAACTACCCAAGGTCCTAGCTTCAATAACCCTACTAGGCAGACTGTTCCACTCATCAACTACCCTATTTCCAAACCAATACTTTCCTATATCCTTTCTAAATCTAAACTTATCTAACTTGAATCCATTATTGCGGGTTCTCTCTTGGAGAGATACCCTCAAGACCTTATTTATATCCCCTTTGTTAATACCTATTTTCCACTTGTATACCTCGATCATGTCTCCCTCATTCTACGTCTTACAAGTGAATGTAATTTAAGGGTCTTCAATCTTTCTTCGTAAGGAAGATTTCTAATGCTATGTATTAATTTAGTCATTCTACGCTGAATGTTTTCTAACGAATTTATGTCCATTCTGTAATATGGAGACCAGAACTGAGCTGCGTAATCTAGGTGAGGCCTTACTAATGATGTATAAAGCTGTAATATAACCTCTGGACTTCTGTTGCTAACACTTCTTGATATAAATCCCAGTAATCTATTTGCCTTATTACGTACGCTTAGGCATTGCTGTCTTGGTTTAAGGTTGCTGCTTACCATCACCCCAAGTCCTTCTCGCAATCTGTATGGCTAAGTTCTACGTTATTTAACTTATAAGTGCCTGGGTTATGGACACTCCCGAGCTTTAGAACTTTGCATTTATCTACATTGAACTGCATCTGCCATTTTCTGACCAGGAATTGAGTTTGTCTAAATCCTCCTGTAGTTCACTGACATCTACGTCTGAATCGATTATCCTACCTATCTTCGTGTCATCAGCGAATTTGCTCATATCACTAGAAATTCCCTCATCAAGGTCATTTATATATATTATAAACAACAACGGGCCCAAAACCGATCCCTGTGGAACGCCACTTGTTACAGATCCCCACTCAGATTTAACCCCATTAATGCACACCCTCTGCTTCCTATTGGTGAGCCATGACTCGATCCATGAAAACACTTTTCCCCCAATGCCGTGAGCAGCCACTTTCTTTAACCCTTTACCTGGCCATGAATCAAATTTGAGAAAGTGCAACATTTGCAACCCATAATCTGATAATATAAGCAATTCTAAGACCTATTTATAAGTGGTCCTTTTTCAAGTTTATTTATTTTTGGGCCATAAAATGGCCTTTTTGGCAGAATCGAATATGAGGCCAACCCCAACAAAGGTTAAACTACAGGTGACAGATTTGTATCAGATTTGATACCATTCCTGACAACGGTATGTGTCTAAAAGAATCATAACAGCTACTAATAACTGATAATAAATGGCATATATATACATTTAAGGTTTATTAATAAACAACTGGGTTAAACCAAAGGCACAGTAACTTGATTTCAATAATTTTAACACATTTATAGTATATCTGACATTATACAAAAATTGCAAAAATGTTACAAAAATATGGATATGGCACCAAATGAGTATCCTTTCTGTATTTATTGTGACAAACATTTTTATCAGAGGTATTTATGCATCTGGTTTCGTATGGAATTCCCAGAAACAGTTTCTGGTTGCATTTAGACATAGATTAACCTTGCAGTGGGAACAACGCACTGACGAGTAGATCCTTTTTCTCTGGTGTTGCAATGTCCACATGAAAGCCTCTTTGTATAAAGTGGCAAGTGCTGTACTGTTTCATCATATCTTGTATCATCACGATTTCTTTTTGCATAGCGACTGAAATGTTCATCATCAATTGAAGAAGACCGTGAAGTAGACCGTGAAGTTGAACAACTTGGAGAGGATCTCATGCTCCTTGGGATTTCCTTGGTTGGCTTTCTTGCTGAATGGGAGATGGCAAACCGAAAATTCTTGAGGTTCATGTATTTCTGTTTCAGAGCAGCACAGTCACGCCTGTACAACAACCAGCCATTGACACAACAAAGATCAATGACATATCCAAACAGCCTCATGTACCAGCGTTTTGCTTTGAGTGGAGACTTATTGAGATTCACCAACATATCATTCTTATCTATGCCTCCCATATGGGCATTATAACTCTTTATGACTGCAGGACAGTCAACATCTACCTTTTGTTTGTTCTCCTTGCTGTACCTCTTTATCTTTGTCACAGGTTTGATGCCAATATCGTTTGTCAATAAAGTAACAGCCTTACTGTCTTTCCAACGTACAGCAAGGATACCATCCACTGACAAGTAATCAATAGCACCCCTTTTCACCTTTTTTTTGTCCATGTCTTTGACAGATGTAAGTGGTGGTTTTCCAATTCTTGTCTCCCTTGCAGTGCCTGTGTACCTGCAATTGAATGTAGTATGCAGATATTTCACTAGACGCAAACTGGTGAAGAAGTTATCTGCATAAATTGTACTGGTGTTTGTTTGGTTCATAGTCTTTGCAAGGGAAATAACAATCTTGGAACTTATAGGCATTTTTTTCTCCTCCTCTGTTAGGCTAACACTGTGATAATCAAAGGTTGTTTGACCTTGATACAAAATTATGTCATGGATAAACCCATCATCACTGGCCCGGCAAAAAAGTTTAAAACCCCATTTATCAGGCTTTATCCTGATATATTGCCTGAGGTTTCCTGCTCTTGTTCCCTTATATCCCACCATTACCTCATCAACTGATTGCTTTGGTGTAGCTGGAACTTTTAGGCATGATTTCCTTAGACCATCAAACAATGGTCTTATCTTATGGAACCTGTCAGCTGTTGCCTTGGTATTATCATTTATATGAATTGCTGTCCTTAGTAACCTAAACCTTTTAGATGTCATAACAGTTGTAACATCAAGATGACAATGGTGAAGGGACCAGTAATCCTCTAAAGAGGGTAGGCTGTCCATACTCATGAATATCAGAATTCCAACAAATTGCATGAGCTCTTCAGTAGTAGTGTTGAAGTTAGTATTAACATCTTTCTGTACTGCATACAAGTTCATGTTAAATACAAGGCTTTCTAACATTTCAACAGTAAATAATTCACAAAAATATTCAAATGGATTCTTGACATGTGTTGGTACTTCATGTTTGTAGTCAGGTAATGGAGTATTTGTTATGTCAAGTTTCCTCCAGGTGCCACTAGTGTTGTTGACAATTATTTCATCAACCTCATCTTCAACTACTCTTTTTCGTATAGTCCTTCGTTTTACACTAACTTGCTGACTTCTAGTAGACAAATCTTCATGTTCATCTTCACTTGAAGAGGAAGCATCTGGCTGTGGTGGCTCATATTCATCCGCAGAATCCACTTCCTCATTACTGTCACTGTCATCACATAACTCTGGCACAATGTAATCCCTTTTTCTTTGAGCCTTTGATCCATAAAAGATATTTGTGTTTAACTGAAATGAACAGAAAACACAAAATGAGCATTGAAATTGAGCAAATTTTATAAATTTACAAGATAAAAGTACTCATATATCAATGTATTTGATTCAGCATGCAATTGGTAGCTATTATTGACAAAGATGGCCTTATTGTTATTTGTTAATCCATGATATATGATACCTTCATTGGCAAATTTGTTAGCACCATTGTTTGTTTTAGCCTCACATATGTTACACTCAGAGGCACGTGACATTTTGTTCTGTCAGGCCGAGCCTCATAAACGATTCAAAAAATGTTAACAAAACTTCAAGTGCATTCATTTGTTACTTATAAATACGTCAGGCAATTCATTTGCATCTCAAAATGAGGTTAAAACATTCAATAATGCACTGCAAACACATTCAGTAACTTACCGACATTCTGGAGTGGTGTAAATTGGTGAAATATCAAGAGAGTCAGGCTGGAAATGCTCCTCCTTCAACACTTCAGAGAGTACTGAAGACTTCTGCAGCTCCCAGCCAATAGCAGTCGACAATACCCAAGTGACGACACATTCAAGCTCCGCCCAAAAGGCTTGTGATTGGTTGGAGTGAAATTTGAAGTCTCTCTGAGGATATGCTTTGTGCTCATGGCGCCATGAAAACCATGCTTTTTGCGCCTCGTATGTGATGCCGGCGCGGTATAGGGTTAACAGTCTCTGATGTGGTACTCTATCAAAAGCCTTACTAAAATCCAAATAAACAATATCGAATTCTTTATCATGATCAACTGCCTCAAAAGCCTTACTGAAAAAAGTTAATAAATTAGTTAGGCAGGAACGGCCCCTGGTGAATCCATATTGAGTATCATTAATCAAATTATGCCTATCGAGGTGGCTTCTTATGTTATCAGCTATAATCGACTCTAATAATTTGCCTACAATTGATGTTAGACTTATTGGGCGGTAATTTGATGGTAACGACTTGTCCCCTGCTTTAAAAATAGGAATTACATTAGCCATCTTTTTAATAATTATTTTCTCTCGGTTTTCACGCAGGAAGATACTAATAATATCCCAGAATTTAATTTTTACAGAGGCCCAGAAGAAGATAAATTATGTAATATCACAGTCACTAGTGAAATGGTTATGAAACAACTAGACCGACTGAAACAAAATAAATCGCCGGGTCCTGATGAGCTTTTTGCAAGGGTTCTTAAGGAATGCAAAATGGAACTCTGTGAACCAATATCTAACATTTTTAATTTATCTTTCAAACAGGTGTAGTGTCTGATATGTGGAAGATGGCTAATGTAATTCCTATTTTTAAAGCAGGGGACAAGTCACTACGTCAAATTACCGCCAATAAGCCTTACCTCAATTGTAGGCAAATTACTAGAGTCAATTATAGCTGATATTATTAGAAGCCATCTAGATAACCATAATTTGATAAATGATACTCAGCATGGATTCACGAGGGGCCGTTCCTGCCTAACTAATTTATTAACTTTTTCAGTAAGGCTTTGAGGCAGTTGATAATGATAAAGAATTCGATATCGTTTATTTGGATTTTAGTAAGGCTTTTGATAGAGTACCACATCAGAGACTGTTAAAGAAAGTGGCTGCTCATGGCATTGGGGGAAAAGTGTTGTCATGGATCGAGTCATGGCTACCAATAGGAAGCAGAGGGGTGCATAAATGGGGTTAAATCGAGTGGGGATCTGTAACAAGTGGCGTTCCTCAGGGATCGGTTTTGGCCGCTGTTGTTTATAATATATATAAATGACCTTGACGAGGGAATTTAGTGATATGAGCAAATTCGCTGATGACACGAAGATAGGTAGGATAATCGATTCAGACGTAGATGTCAGTGAACTACAGGAGGATTTAGACAAACTCAATTCCTGGTCAGAAAAATGGCAGATGCAGTTCAATGTAGATAAATGCAAAGTTCTAAAGCTCGGGAGTGTCCATAACCCAAGCACTTATAAGTTAAATAACGTAGAACTTAGCCAACAGATTCGAGAAGGACTTGGGGTGATGGTAAGCAGCAACCTTAAACCAAGACAGCAATGCCTAAGCTGTAATAAAAAAAATAGATTACTGGGATTTATATCAAGAAGTGTTAGCAACAGAAGCCCAGAGGTTATATTACAGCTTTATACATCATTAGTAAGGCCTCACCTAGATTACGCAGCTCAGTTCTGGTCTCCATATTACAGAATGGACATAAATTCGTTAGAAAACATTCAGCGTAGAATGACTACTTTGGGAGGAAATTGTTAAGGCTACAAGACACGATAACGTAGTAATTTAGGGACTTTAACTTTAGTCAGATTGATTGGAATTTCATGACAGGGAATTCAGAATCTAACGACTTTTTAGAAGTAGTTCAGGATTGCTTTTTGAAGCAGTTTGTAACAGAACCTACAAGGGGAAATAACCTACTTGACTTGGTTCTGGCAAGCAAGGAAACCCTTGTTAATAATTTAGAAATTACAGAGGAACTCGGCTCAAGCGACCACAAGTCAATTACCTTTAGCATTGAATGGATGTATGATAGTAGGGATAATTCAGTAATGGTACCAGATTTTCGCTTAGCAGATTATAATGGACTTAGAGAACACTTATCAACTGTGGACTGGGGTGAAGAAGAGAGGTATCAATATGACAGTTTTCTTAACACTATACAGGCTGCCCAAAGAACATTTATCCCGTATAAAGAAATTAGATCAAGTAGAAATGACCCAAAATGGATGAATAATAGGCTCATAAAAAGAGGTGAGGGTCATCTTATAAATCAGTATACTGACATTAAGAGGGACGTTAAAAAGGGAATAAGAAAAGCTAAACGGGACTATGAAATTAAAGTTGCTAGGGATTCAAAAACTAACCTAAAAAGTTTTTTCCAGGTTTATAGAACAAAAGTTAGGGATAAGATAGGTCCCTTAAAAATAACTTTGGGCATCTTACTGACAAGGAGAATGATATGTGCTCTATTTTTAATAATTATTTTCTCTCGGTTTTCACACAGGAAGACATTAATAATATCCCAGTAATTAATTTTTACAGAGGCCCAGAAGAAGATAAATTATGTAATATCACAGTCACTAGCGAAATGATAATGAAACAGCTGGACCGACTGAAACAAAATAAATCGCGGGTCCTGATGAGCTTTTTGCAAGGGTTCTTAAGGAATGCAAATGGAACTCTGTGAACCAATATCTAACATTTTTAATTTATCTCTTCAAACAGGTGTAGTGTCTGATATGTGGAAGATGGCTAATGTAATTCCTATTTTTAAAGCAGGGGACAAGTCACTACCGTCTAACTACCGCCCAATAAGCCTGACCTCAATTGTAGGCAAATTACTAGAGTCAATTATAGCTGATATTATTAGAAGCCATCTAGATAACCATAATTTGATTAATGATACCCAGCATGGATTCACGAGGGCCGTTCCTGCCTATCTAATTTATTAACCTTCTTCAGTAAAGCTTTTGAGGCTGTTGATCACGATAAAGAATTCGATATTGTTTATTTAGACTTTAGTAAGGCTTTTGATAGAGTACCGCACCAGAGACTGTTAAAGAAAGTGGCAGCTCATGGCATTGGGGAAAAGTGCTGTCATGGATCGAGTCATGGCTCACCAATAGGAAGCAGAGAGTGTGCATAAATGGGGTTAAAACCGAATAGGACTTGTAACAAGTGGTGTTCCACAGGGATCAGTCTTAGGCCCATTGTTATTTTTAATATATATCAATGACCTTGATGAGGGAATTACTAGTGATATGAGCAAATTCGCGACGACACGAAGATAGGTAGGATAATTGATTCAAACATAGTTGTCATAGAACTTCAGGAAGATTTAGACAAACTTAATTCGTGGTCAGAAAAGTGGCAGATGCAGTTCAATGTAGATAAATGCAAGGTTCTGAAGCTCGGGAGTGTCCATAACCCAAGGACTTGGGGGTGATGGTAAGCAGCAACATTAAACCAAGACAGCAATGCCTAAGCGTACGTAATAAGGCAAATAGATTACTGGGATTTATATCAAGAAGTGTTAGCAACAGAAGTCCAGAGGTTATATTACAGCTTTATACATCATTAGTGAGGCCTCACCTACATTACAGCTCAGTTCTGGTCTCCATATTACAGAATGGACATAAATTCGTTAGAAAACATTCAGCGTAGAATGACTAAATTAATACATAGCATTAGAAATCTTCCTTACGAAGAAAGATTGAAGACCCTAAAATTACATTCACTTGTAAGACGTAGAATGAGGGGAGACATGATCGAGGTATACAAGTGGAAAATGGGTATTAACAAAGGGGATATAAATAAGGTCTTGAGGATATTCTCCAAGAAAAACCCCGAATAATGGATTCAAGTTAGATAAGTTTAGATTTAGAAAGGATATAGGAAAGTATTGGTTTGGAAATAGGGTAGTTGATGAGTGGAACAGTCTGCCTAGTAGGGTTATTGAAGCTAGGACCTTGGGTAGTTTCAAATTTAGGTTGGATTTTAGTAAGGCTTTTGATAGAGTACCACATCAGAGACTGTTAAAGAAAGTGGCTGCTCATGGCATTGGGGGAAAAGTGTTGTCATGGATCGAGTCATGGCTCACCAATAGGAAGTAGAGGTGTGCATAAATGGGGTTAAATCGAGTGGGGATCTGTAACAAGTGGCGTTCCTCAGGGATCGGTTTTGGGCCCGTTGTTGTTTATATATATATAAATGACCTTGACGAGGAATTTCTAGTGATATGAGCAAATTCGCTGATGACACGAAGATAGGTAGGATAATCGATTCAGACGTAGATGTCAGGAACTACAGGAGGATTTAGACAAACTCAATTCCTGGTCAGAAAAATGGCAGATGCAGTTCAATGTAGATAAATGCAAGTTCTAAAGCTCGGGAGTGTCCATAACCCAAGCACTTATAAGTTAAATAACGTAGAACTTAGCCATACAGATTGCGAGAAGGACTTGGGGGTGATGGTAAGCAGCAACCTTAAACCAAGACAGCAATGCCTAAGCGTACGTAATAAGGCAAATAGATTACTGGGATTTATATCAAGAAGTGTTAGCAACAGAAGTCCAGACGTTATATTACAGCTTTATACATCATTAGTAAGGCCTCACCTAGATTACGCAGCTCAGTTCTGGTCTCCATATTACAGAATGGACATAAATTCGTTAGAAAACATTCAGCGTAGAATGACTAAATTAATACATAGCATTAGAAATCTTCCTTACGAAGAAAGATTGAAGACCCTTAAATTACATTCACTTGTAAGACGTAGAATGAGGGGAGACATGATCGAGGTATACAAGTGGAAAAGGGGTATTAACAAAGGGGATATAAATAAGGTCTTGAGGGTATCTCTCCAAGAGAGAACCCGCAATAATGGATTCAAGTTAGATAAGTTTAGATTTAGAAAGGATATAGGAAAGTATTGGTTTGGAAATAGGGTAGTTGATGAATGGAACAGTCTGCCTAGTAGGGTTATTGAAGCAAGGACCTTGGGTAGTTTTAAATTTAGGTTGGATAAATTCATGAGTGAAAGGGGTTGGATTTGAGTGGGAATTGCACATGAGTAAATAAAATTATCAAAGCTTATTTTTTGGGTAGCATTGAAAATTAGGTTGAACAAATATTCTGTTGGTGGGATGGAATGTGAAGGACCTGCCTAGAATGGGCCAACAGGCCTGCTGCAGTGTTCCTCCTTTCTTATGTTCTTATGTTCTTATGAGTGAGAGGGGTTGGATTTGAGTGGGACTCGCGCATGAGTGGGTAGAATTGTCAAAGCTTATTTCTTGGGTAGCATTGAAGATTGGGTTGAGCAAATATTCTGTTAGTGGGACGGATTGTGAAGGACCTGCCTAGTATGGGCCAACAGGCCTGCTGCAGTGTTCCTCCTTTCTTATGTTCTTATGTTCTTATGCGTGGAACAATCTTCCGAGTACTGTGATAGAGGCTAGGACCTTGGGTGGCTTTAAAAAGAGATTGGACAAATATGAGTGGGAGGGGCTGGGTTTGATTTGTGTCGTGAGTACGGGAATAAATTCTTAGGTAGTGGTGGTTTTGATAAGGACCTGCCTTGTATGGGCCAGTAGGCCTTTTGCAGTGTTCCTCCATTCTTATGTTCTTATGTTCTTAAGACAACAGTGCCTAAGTGTGCGCAATAAGGCTAACAGATTACTAGGATTTATTTCAAGAAGTATAAGCAACAGAAGTCCAAAAGTTATTTTACAGCTCTATACATCACTAGTACTCACCTAATTGTACTCACCTAATTGTGGTTGCAGGGGTCGAGTCTCAGCTCCTGGCCCCGCCTCTTCGCTGTCTGCTACTGGGTCACTGCTCTCCCTGCTCCATGAGCTTTATCATACCTTGTCTTAAAACTATGTATGGTTCCTGCCTCCACTATATCTTTCTCTAGTCCATTCCACTTCCTGACTACTCTGTGGCTGAAGAAATGTTTCCTGACATCCCTTTGACTCATCTGAGTCTTCAGCTTCCAGTTGTGTCCCCTTGTTTCTGTGTTCCCTCTCTGAAACAACCTGTCACTATCTACCTTGTCAATTCCCCGCAGTATTTTGTATGTCGTTATCATGTCTCCTCTGACCCTTCTTTCCTCCAGTGTTGTTAGTCCTATTTCCCTCAACCTTTCTTCATAAGACAGACCCCTGAGTTGTGGAACTAACCTTGTCGCAAACCTTGCACTTTCTCTAGTTTACATACGTGCTTGACCAGGTGTGGGTTCCAGACTGGTGCTGCATATTCTAGTATGGGCCTGACGTACACGGTATACAGTGTCTTGAACGATTCCTTGTTAAGGTAACGGAACGCTAATCTAAGGTTTGCCAGACGCCCATATGCTGCCGCAGTTATCTGGTTGATGTGTGCCTCCGGAGACGTGCTAGGCGTTATACTCACTCCAAGGTCTTTCTCCTTTGCCGAGGTTTGTAGCCTTTGTCCGCCTAGCTTGTACTCTGTCAGCGGTCTTCTTTGCCCTTCTCCGATCCTCATGACTTTGCATTTGGAGGGATTGAATTCGAGAAGCCAACTGCTAGACCAGATGTCGAGCTTGTCCAGGTCTGTTTGCAGCCCTGCCTGGTCCTCTTCTGATGTGATTCTCCTCATTATTTTCACATCATCCGCGAATAGAGACACTTCTGAGTCTATCCCATCCGCCATGTCATTTACATAAACCAGGAATAACACTGGTCCTAGGACTGACCCCTGCGGTACACCACTCGTCACAGGCGCCCACTGTGATACCTCACCACGCACCATGACCCGTTGTTGCCTCCTTTTGAGGTATTCCCTGATCCATTCCAGTGCCCTTCCTGTTATACCTGCTTGTTCTTTCAACTTCTTTACTAATCTCATGTGAGGAACTGTGTCGAAGGCCTTCCTGCAGTCCAGGAAAATGCAATCAACCCACCCTTCTCTCTCCTGCCTTACCTCTGTTACTTTATCATAGAACTCTATGATTATGGATTATGCAGCTCAGTTTTGGTCTCCTTACTACAGGATGGATATAGATTCATTGGAGAACATACAAAGAAGAATGACTAAAATGATTTACAGTATAAGAAATCTCCAGTATGAAGATAGACTTAGAGCGTTGAATCTCCACTCTCTGCAGAGACGTAGAATGAGGGGAGATATCATCGAGGTGTACAAGTGGATGATGGGCATAAACAAGGGAGATATTAGTAAAATACTGAGGATATCGAACCAAGTAAGAACCAGAAATAACGGATTTAAATTGGATAAATTTAGATTTAGAAAGGACATAGGCAAGTACTGGTTTTCGAACAGAGTTGTAGATGCGTGGAACAATCTTCCGAGTACTGTGATAGAGGCTAGGACCTTGGGTGGCTTTAAAAAGAGATTGGACAAATATATGAGTGGAAGGGGCTGGGTTTGATTGGTGTCGTGAGTACGGGAATAAATTCTTAGGTAGTGGTTGTTTTGATATGGACCTGCCTTGTATGGGCCAGTAGGCCTTCTGCAGTGTTCCTCCATTCTTATGTTCTTACATAAGAACATAAGAAAGGAGGAACACTGCAGCAGGCCTGTTGGCCCATTCTAGGCAGGTCCTTCACATTCCATCCCACTAACAGAATATTTGTTCAACCTAATTTTCAATGCTACCCAAGAAATAAGCTTTGATAATTTTATTTACTCATGTGCAATTCCCACTCAAATCCAACCCCTTTCACTCATGAATTTATCCAACATAAATTTAAAACTACCCAAGGTCCTTGCTTCAATAACCCTACTAGGCAGACTGTTCCACTCATCAACTACCCTATTTCCAAACCAATACTTTCCTATATCCTTTCTAAATCTAAACTTATCTAACTTGAATCCATTATTGCGGGTTCTCTCTTGGAGAGATACCCTCAAGACCTTATTTATATCCCCTTTGTTAATACCCATTTTCCACTTGTATACCTCGATCATGTCTCCCCTCATTCTACGTCTTACAAGTGAATGTAATTTAAGGGTCTTCAATCTTTCTTCGTAAGGAAGATTTCTAATGCTATGTATTAATTTAGTCATTCTACGCTGAATGTTTTCTAACGAATTTATGTCCATTCTGTAATATGGAGACCAGAACTGAGCTGCGTAATCTAGGTGAGGCCTTACTAATGATGTATAAAGCTGTAATATAACCTCTGGACTTCTGTTGCTAACACTTAAGAACATAAGAACATAAGAACATAAGAAAGGAGGAACACTGCAGCAGGCCTGTTGGCCCATACTAGGCAGGTCCTTCACAATCCGTCCCACTAACAGAATATTTGCTCAACCCAATTTTCAATGCTACCCAAGAAATAAGCTTTGACAATTCTACCCACTCATGCGCGAGTCCCACTCAAATCCAACCCCTCTCACTCATGAATTTATCCAACCTAAATTTGAAACTACCCAAGGTCCTAGCTTCAATAACCCTACTAGGCAGACTGTTCCACTCATCAACTACCCTATTTCCAAACCAATACTTTCCTATATCCTTTCTAAATCTAAACTTATCTAACTTGAATCCATTATTGCGGGTTCTCTCTTGGAGAGATATCCTCAAGACCTTATTTATATCCCCTTTGTTAATACCCATTTTCCACTTGTATACCTCGATCATGTCACCCCTCATTCTACGTCTTACAAGTGAATGTAATTTTAGGGTCTTCAATCTTTCTTCGTAAGGAAGATTTCTAATGCTATGTATTAATTTAGTCATTCTACGCTGAATGTTTTCTAACGAATTTATGTCCATTCTGTAATATGGAGACCAGAACTGAGCTGCGTAATCTAGGTGAGGCCTTACTAATGATGTATAAAGCTGTAATATAACCTCTGGACTTCTGTTGCTAACACTTCTTGATATAAATCCCAGTAATCTATTTGCCTTATTACGTACGCTTAGGCATTGCTGTCTTGGTTTAAGGTTGCTGCTTACCATCACCCCCAAGTCCTTCTCAATCTGTATGGCTAAGTTCTACGTTATTTAACTTATAAGTGCTTGGGTTATGGACACTCCCGAGCTTCAGAACCTTGCATTTATCTACATTGAACTGCATCTGCCACTTTTCTGACCACGAATTAAGTTTGTCTAAATCTTCCTGAAGTTCTATGACATCTATGTTTGAATCAATTATCCTACCTATCTTCGTGTCGTCGGCGAATTTGCTCATATCACTAGTAATTCCTCATCAAGGTCATTGATATATATTATAAATAACAATGGGCCTAAGACTGATCCCCTGTGGAACACCACTTGTTACAAGTCCCCATTCGGTTTTAAACCCCCTTTATGCACCTCTCTGCTTCCTATTG
>WNWK01034978.1:0-20090 GCA_009830355.1 Cherax destructor
ACTGCAATACCTTCAAGTTGAGTCCTCTATAGAGACTGCTCTGATACCCACCAAAATTGCAAAGGGCCTCTGGTCAGTAGTTTCCATATACTGTTTAATGCTTGGAAACAGGTATGAAATATCCCACCTAAAGATATTGTGCTGAGTTCCTAAGAGGTTCATTCTAGCCATTGTACATCTGACCAAGTGAAACCAGAACTATAAACATAGTCATAACATCCTCCTGCTTGGGCCTTGGATTTTCAGCCCATTCAGGTACTCCACTGGTGTAAATATCAAAAGGGGATCTGGCCTGTATGACCTAGAAGGGGGTTTACCAAAAAATTTTATCCTTCGGGTCTGTGACTGGTGGTCACAGAGCCTAAGTGGGCCTGGTGGGCCTGGTGGCACACTAAGGTCCTCCTCCTTCCCCAGCTCTACTCTTTCCTGGATGCACCTGGCTAATGTTCCTGACTAAGCTACATCGAGAGCAGACATAAGGAGGGTGGGAACATGTGCAGTGGAGGCATAAACATTTATTACCAAATGAATGAGTACCTGTGAATCTTTACTTTTCTTGTTTGTCATTTCTGAACACTGAAAAGAAAAGGCATATCAATAAGGTGTCTCACAACTACATACACTCATGTTTATTATTAATTTGGATATAAAAGCATGATGTAAATGTTGTTCAGTCAATCAGATGAAGCACAAACTGGGTTTTGCTAATAGAAGACAGTCTCACTTTTGTCTAGAGGCATCCTAGTAAGCCACAGGTTTTTGTTACAGGCATCCTAGTAGTGCCTGCACTCTGAAGGAGGGGTGTTAATGTTGCAGTTTTTTAACTGTAGTGTAAGCGTGCCTCTGGCAAAACAGTGATGGAGTGAATGATGATGAAAGTTTTTCTTTTTTGGGCCACCCTACCTTGGTGGGAAACAGCCAATGTGTTAATAATATATAAATAGCAAAATAAAACTATTCCAGCTTTACATCTTTTCCAAAAGAAAGGGGAGACTGTTATTGGTTCACAAGCTTATGGAAAAATCATGTTAATCAAATGATAATTACCTAATTGGTAGGTTTACAATATGCTCAACATAATTGAGGAATGGGTCTAACTTCAAAGCTTGCTCCAGTCGCTGGATATGCAGTGGTTTTGAGAACTCTGCATCCTCCATCTGGATAATCTAAAAAGAAAAAAGAGAAATCTAAAGCATTACATTTTTTACATATACAAAGGGAGACTGGAGGTATAAGGACTATGACATAAAATTAGGTAGTAACAAGCAGTAGGTCGAGCTTATGTGACACATATAAAATACATTTCCTCCTGTCCCTCATAAACTCCCAATTTGTTAATAATTCATAATTTATTGAAAAACAACCTTAAACATTAATGCTTAATATAATTATACAGTATATCTATACAGTACAGTACAGCCTCTCCTCACTTAGCGACGTACTCGTTTACCGACGACTCGGACTTACAACGGGCTCTCTGACCAGTATTCATACCTAAATATGGTATATTAGAGCTGATTTCCTCTATTCTGTTTATTACAATATAGGTACAGTAAAATACTATATAAATATTTAAAAATACAGTGGACCCTCGGTTTTCGTTCACTTCCAAACACGAACAATTTTGTAAGTGTATTTTCGTAAGTGCATTTGTAAGTGTATTTTTGGGGGTCTGAAATGACTAATCTAATTTACATTTGTCCTTATGGGAACAAATCGTTCGGTAAGGGCACTCAAACAGCATTCTGGAAAGAATTTTCAATGAAAACCGAGGGTCCACTGTATACCATAAATGTTATAAATGGTGCAAAGGTGACATTAAAACAATATCAAAGATGGTTGATACAAACCCACTACCATTATAGTATGCTCCTCACTTAGCGATGAATTCGTTTACCAACGTGGTCTTAGGAACGGAACTCCATCGTTAAGTGAGGAGAGGCTATACATCAGCAAAATCATTTACTGATGCTTTCTATGTACTTAATGTACAAAACATCTTGCTAAGCAAATATATTGGGATTTACTGTTATGCTTCCTTAAATTTCTCAGTAATTTCCTGGTTTTCTAGCCTTTACACATTACAGTGGACCTCGGAATCGAACACTCCCAACTCTCCTTTTATGTAAGTTTATTATTGTAAGTGCTTTTATAGGTGTATTTTTGGGGTCTGAAACGGACTAATCTAATTTACATCATTCCTTATGGGAATAAATTCATTTGGTAACAGCATTCTGGAATGAAGAATGTTCGATTTCCGGGGATCCACTGTATGTATTGTATTTATTGGTGTTAATGCATATTATAATTTGTTCATTTTGGTTAACTTATGTTAACCTAACCTAACCAAACAGTACAGTGGAACCTCGGTACTTCAACAGCTCCCTACTCGAACAATTTGGTATAAAAAATCGTTCAGTAGTTGACCGTTTGCTTTGACATTTTTTGGTGGTTTTTTATAGTACAGTGAACCCTCGCTATTCGAACACTCCAAAACTCACCCTTTTATATAAGTTTATTATTATAAGTGCTTTTATAAGTGTATTTTTGGGGGTCTGAAATGGACTACTCTAATTTACATCATTCCTTATGGGAATAAATTCGTTTGGTAACAGCACTTGAAAAGCATTCTGGAATGAGGGTGAGTTTTGGAGTGTTTGAATAGCGAGGGTCCACTGTATTTGTATAAATAAGTCACCATGGGGCCTACGAAGATTAGTGATAACAGCCAACCAAAAAGAAAATACGTTGAGAAAAATTTGTTCAGTACTCGAACAGATCGGCACTCAAACAGCCTTCTGGAACAAATTAAGTTTGAATACCGATGTTCCACTGTACAGTGATACCTCTCATATCTGAACTATATGGGCCGAGACTGGTTCGGAAACATGGAGTTTCCGGATACATGAGGGAGAAAATGTGCATCCGTACCATCATATCGCCATCGGCGATGGCGTTGTAGGTTCAAAAAATGAGTCCAACGTTGTCTGGCAGTGGGACCAGACACTCTGGGCTCGAATAACAGCCTCCCGGATTTCTGCAGCCATTTTAAGTTTGGTGCCACGAACCATCATACCACTACCATGTTGTAGGTACCACTTCATCACGCACTGGTCAAGTTTCAAGCTCTTTGGCTTCGCCATCACTTTTCTTTAGGCACTTTTTCCAGTTTTTGAGGCTGCAGAAAATATCTGAACGGCTGTTTGGATGTTTCGGTAATAATTTTAGAATTTTGCCCTTTCCTAGGGCCTGTTCGGATATTGGCGAGGTTTGGATAATGACAGGCCGGATATGCAAGGTATCACTGTATATGCAATGAAAGTGGCTTAAGCATATAAAATAGAAAAAAAAATGTTGGCAAAAGAAGACAGATTAGACTGAAACACATTACGCATTATTATTATTATTATTATTATTATTATTATTATTATTAACACATCGGCTGTCTCCCACCAAGGCAGGGTGGTCTGATAAAGAAAAACTTTCATCATTCACTCCACCATTGTCTTGCCAGAGGCACACATACATACTCAAATTATTTTTATGCTTAGAAATTTTCTGTGATTCCTAAAAACTATGACCATTAATGAAATTTTTCCAAATTCATAACTGCCTAAATTAATTTTTTGCAAACAAACATTAAATATGAAAACCTAATTACTGCACAGTAACTTGCTTCAGTGAATGTTAATAAAGTGAAACAGTTCAAGACAAGTGCAGGATGGTCAGTCAAGATTGATTTCACATTTACCACATTTACATTAAGAAAATAAAACATTAATGATGCAATCCCAAAAACAGCTGACAAAGTTCACGCAGCCCATGAAAGAAGCGAGTATCCTACAGAACTTTTATTGGTTTGCATAAGGCTTTTGATATGGTTGATCCCAATATTCTTCACAAAATAAAGCACTATTACCACTACTACTACTACATGTACAAGGTATACAGGCCTAGCTGATATCAATGACATACTACTATATAGAAAGTCCCTTGTTATGCAGAGCATTTCAAGCAAATTAGGTCATTTTTGTCCCCAGGATGTGACTTACATCAGTCGACTAACACCCAGGTACCTATTTTACTGATAGATGAACATGGACAGTAGGTGCCTTAAGAAAACGTGTCCTTATGTTTCCACCCATACCAGGGATTAAACCCTGGACCTCAGTGTGTGAGCTGAGTGCGCTAGCAATCGAGCTATGGGACACCTACCTCACTGGGCACACACAGCTACTGTACTTCAAATCCTTTTTAATAGCACACAGTCACAAATGGCACTTTCTCAACTACCCAACCAACTAAATAAGGGGTCCTGCAAGGTAATATTCTGGGCCCTCTTCTTTTCTGCTTCTATATAAATCACTTACCAAATACTACCCAGCATCTTAATTTGCTGATGACAGCCTATATCTTCCTGTGCTTTGATTACCCCTGCAAGTCAGCACTATATGTTTACAAATGCTCACCCTTAACATTCAAATTCAAATTCTTTATTTCTAGTAATATTACAAAGTGGGGTGTACTTATATTATTATAAATTTTATGAAGTAGATATTACAAGATGGCCAATAATATGCCTAGATATGCCTAGGCTTTTCAGGCAGTCTTATGATAGGTCTTACTCAATAGTGACACAATGATTATACTGATAGTAAGGTTAGGTAATTGTAGTGATTAACTAGGTTTACAAAATTGACGTACTGAAATTCAAATATTTAAGAATTTAACAATTAGTTTAAGAATTTAACAATTAGTTTATATATTAATGGTAAAGGTGATGTATTGGCATAATACCGTTTCTATATTGGAGTGTCTTAGGCAAACTTATGACTAGCTTAAGAATTATGAGGCAATAGTTGTATTAGAATTTTAGTTAGTCATGTGCAAATTAAGGGGAATCACAGATATCAATAAGTGTATTTAGCTACCGGTTGGGTGAGTAAGTGAGATAAGATGTTTTTTAACAGTGCTTTTGAAAATGGAGGTTGTGTCTGCAGTTCTATAGTTTTCAGGCAGTGAGTTCCAGATTTTAGGCCCTTTTATGCGCATTGAATTTTTGTATAGATTTAGTCGGACACAGGGAATGTCAAAGAGATGTTTGTGTGGTATTATGTCTATGGGTCCTGTCACAACTGTCAAGAAAGTGTTTTAGCTCAGGGTTAAAGTTGGAATTTATGGTTCTATAAATGTAGATAGCAGAGTAGTAAGTATGAATGTTCTGAACAGTCAGTAGGTTTAGGTCATTGAAGAGTGGAGGGGTGTGCTGCCTAGCGTTGGATTGCGTGATAATTCTTACTGTGGCTTTTTGTTGGGTTATTATTGGCTTTAGGTGGGTAATTGCTGTTGATTCCCATGCACAAATGGCATATGTGAGGTAGGGATAGATGAGTAAATAGTATAGTGTGAGTAGGGCTGATTGTGGTACATAATACCGTATCTTAGAGAGGATCCCCACAGTTTTGGACACTTTTTATGTTATGTGTTGGATATGGGTTCTGAATTTCAGGCTGCTGTCACGTTGAAGGCGCAGGAATTTGCCCTCATTATGTTTAGCAATAGGAGTAGTGTTGATCTTAATGTTTAATTGTGGATCACCTGCTCTGTTGCCAAACATAATATAGAAGGTCTTATCAGTGTTGAGTGTAAGTTTATTGGCTGTCATCTATGTTGATTATTATTATTATTATAATCAAATAGAAGTGCTAAACCACAGGGGTCATACAGCACTGCAGGTTATTGCAGGATGCAGGGAGAATGGGTTGTAAGAGGGAGATGGATGATAGTAGGGTATGGAGTGCAGCAGGACAGTGGATAGTGCAGGGATAGAGGGTAGCAAGAGATCGAGGTAGAAGGGACTGAGGGAGGTGCTAAAGGTATAATCTTCAGAGTTTGTGTAGTAAGTCAGTTTCTGTCAAAAAGTCAACGAGAGTGTCAGGATTAAAGGAGGGTCCATCAGCAAGAAGGGAAGGTAAAGAAAGGGCCGCAGAGCGAAGACGCCGTTAAAGGTACATAAATTCTGCGCGCTTGTTGATAAAGTAAACAGTCCAACAGAATATGTCGAACACACACTGGAACCTGACAATGCTCACAGAGAGGGGCAGGGAGCCTCTCCATGAGATACCCGTGCGTAAGACGAGTGTGGCCAATGCGAAGATGGGAGAGTGTAGTCTCCCAACCTCGACATTGGTGACAAGAAGAAGGCCAGAAACCTATAACCGGTTTAATAGAATGAAGTTTGTTATTCAACAGGTCAGACCAGCGTTGTTGCCAACGGGTGCGAAGGTGGGTAGCAATGACCGCAAAATAGTCCGTGAAAGGAACACATCTATATGAAAAAACTGGAAGGTCATGTACTGCTGACCGCGCAGCAGTGTCTGCCTGTTCATTGCCCTGTACGTCAACATGACCAGGGACCCAACAAAAAACAATATCTTTGTGCTTGCTAGAGATACACATCCATGTTGATATTTTTATTAATTCGTCGTCGACAATGGTATTGAGCGTGGCAAGATTTGTGTGGGAGTTGACATAAGTTGTGTCATCAGCAAAGAGTATTGGTTTCAGTTGTTGCGATACATTGGGAAGATCATTGATGTATAAGAGAAAGAGCAGGGGACCAAGGACACTTCCCTACGGTACTCCGGTGTCAAGTGGTCGTGTCGTGGAGGATGTCTTTAATGGTGACATACTGATACCTATTAGTGAGGTAGGATTTGAAGTATGCAAGTGCATGACCTCTTATTCCATAGTGGTCAAGTTTGTGGAGTAGGATGCCGTGGTTTACTGTGTCAAAAGCTTTCCTTAGGTCAATAAAAAGTCCTAATGGATATTCCTTATTTTCGAGTGCTGTGTAAAGCAGATCTATCATTTTTACTATTGCATCGTTAGTGCTTTTATTTTTCCTGAAGCCAAATTGGCAGGGGTTGAGTATGCTTTGTGTCGTTATAAACGAGTATAATCTCTTGTGCACAAGTTTCTCGAAGATTTTGGATAGCAACGGTAGATTTGATATAGGCCTATAGTTGTTTACGTCTGTGGGGTCACCACCTTTGTGTACTGGTGTAACCCTGCTGTTTTGAGTAGTGTCGGGAAAGTGCTAGCTTCTAGTGATTTGTTAAAAGTAATGAAATAGGATGTGAAAGGACATGAGTGGCTTGCTTGTATATCAATGGTGGGACCCGAGACAGAAGCCCCGATTTACCTTCAAGTGACTCGATATCATGGCGACCTCAGTAGGCTCAGCAGGTGCAAGACATAAGGAGGATGGGAAACTCCCATCTAGGCAATCACCCGCTCGGGCATCGGTATCTGGGACCTCACTGGCAAGACCTGATCCTATGGTTGAGAAGAAGTCATTCATCTTGCTCACTGCATCAACAGGCTGCAGTGGTGTTTCGTTTGGTTTAGTCAGGACAACATCCCCAGTCTTTCTCAGCTTGTGGGTGCCCACAATCTGCGAGAGCATTTTCCAGGTCTTTTTTATATCTCCTCTTGTTTCAGTGAATCTGCTGGAGCAGTACAATTGTTTGGCTCCTCCTATCAGTTTGGTGAGAACCGATGAATAGTGTTTAATAAACTCTCTATGCATAAATCCCCATCCACACTGCTTTTCACATTGATGTTTCTTGTTAATGGATTCCAGCAAGCTGCTAGTTAGCCATGGGCAACATAGCCGCCCATCCGTAATCTGTTCCATCCTTACAGGACAATGTTTGCTGCACAGTCCATGTAATTTATCAAGAAAGTTGCCTGTCCAACCATCGACACCCCCGGCGCTTGAGAACTCCATAGCCCAGTCAACCGTCTCCAGCTCCGCTGTGAAGCCATTTATTGATGCCTGGTCATGGAGTCTAAATGAAACAGTAGTACCTCGAGTTACAAGCTTAATTCGTTCCAGACAAAGAATTTTTTCCCGTAAGAAATAATGAAAATTTAATTAATCCATTTCAGACCCCCAAAAATACACTTACAAAAGCACCTACAAAAATACACTTACATAATTGTTCGAGTTTTGAGCTGCTTGTAAGTAGAGGTACCACTGTATGTAACTTAAAAATAAACAAAGGCCACAATTAGGCACGAAAAATAATGAATTTGGAGTAAAGAAAAGGATGAGGGTAAGTTCCTAGGCTTGCTCAAACAATAAAATTAAAATTTTCATGATCATGTCCAGCTCATATACAAAAATCATGATCACATCCAGCTCATATAAAAAAGTATCAAAAGCTGTAGGTATGCTCTCCAAAATTTACTATTGTATTTCTCAATCTATACCACTAACACTACAGTGGACCCTCAGTTTTCGTCGATAATTCTTTCCAGAATGCTGTTCGAGTGCCGTTACCGAACAAATTTGTTCCCATAAGGACGAATGTAAATTAGATTAATCGTTTCAGACCCCCAAAAATACACTTACAAAAGCACTTGCAAAAATACACTTACATAATTGTTTGAGTTGGGAGCCATACAAAAACCGAGGGTCCACTGTACTACTTTCTCATTTACCCATGTTTAATGCATTTCTCAAATTTTTTAATGTAACTTTAAATTACAGTAAAACTCCGGTTTTCGTCCGGTCCAAATATTGTACAATTCGGATTTTGACCACTTTTTTCGGCAAAATTTTACTCCAGGTTTTGTACATCGACTCGGAAATCGTCTGTATCAGACGCGTCCACCCGAACAAGATGCTGCCGTACCTGACTCAGTCTGCCTCTGTCACTTGTTGAGTGAACAATACTCCATGTATTTATCCATTGTTTTTGGTGCTTGTTTATTGAGTGCGACTGCGAAATAAGCCATCATGGGGCCAAAGAAAGTTCAGAGTGCCAGCCCTTTGGTAAAGAAGGTGAGAAACACGATAGAATTCAAGAAAGAGCTTGTATCAAAATACGAGTGGCGTACGTGTGGCCAAGCTCGCCAGAATGTATGGGAAGTCCAAATCAACATTCAGTTCCATCCTGGTGAAGAAAGTAAAAATCAAGGAAGCTGATGTTGCAAAAGGGGTAAATATTATAATGAAACAGAGATCACAAACAATCAAAGATGTGGAGTTGTTGTTGTTGGTGTGGATCAATGAAAAACAGTTAGTGGGAGATAGTGTTGTGGAGGGGATAATTTGCGAAAAGGCAAGGCAGTTGCATGCGGATCTCGTAAAGAAAATGCCTGGAACGAGTGCTGCTGTTAGTGAATTTAAGGCCAGCAAAGGCTGGTTTGAGAGATTCAAGAAGCGAAGTGGCATACACAGTGTTGTAAGGCATGGCGAGGCTGCAAGTTCAGACAAATGTGCAGCCGAAGAATTCATTGATGAATTCAAGGAGTACGTAGAGACTGAAGGATTCCATCCCCAACAAGTGTTCAATTGTGACGAAACAGGCCTCTTTTGGAAGAAAATGTTCATTTATCCATTAAAATTAGTCATTTATATTTATTTCTCATTGTTTGTATGTAAAATTATAGTTATTCTCTATAAAGTTTATTTTTTGTTAATATTTTTGGGTGTCTGGAACGGATTAATTGGATTTACATTATTTATTAAGAGGAAATATTACTTCGGTTTTCGACCGACCTTCTGGAATGGATTAAGGATGAAAATCGAGGTGCCACTGTACATACTATTAAATTTTTATTTCAAATTTTCAGTTATAGCAAGTTCCTTAAAATACTAAAATTCAATTATATCTCCACCCATTTTTATATCATTACATCATTATTTGCTTCTTAATTCTCTTAAGGTTAATTTTAATGTATTTCCTTAATGCTCAATTTTCACTAAAAATTGTGTTGTTCCAGTCATGGTACTGTGCCTTTTTGTTCTTTATACTCCATATTCATTTTGTATGTACAGTACTATATTTATACATATACAGTGGACCCCCGAGTAACGAGCACCCCGGAAATCGTACAATTATGTAAATACAGTGGAACCCTGGTTAACGAAAAAAATTCATTGCAGAAGCCTGCTCAAGTGCCATTACCGAACGAATTTACTTCCTTAAGAAAAAATGTCATTTAGGTTAGTCTATTTCAGACCCCCAAAAATACACTTCCACAAGCACTTACAATATTATACTTACATAATTGCACGATTTCCAGGGTGTTCGTTAACCGGGGATCCACTGTAAAATATTGTAAGTGCTTTTGTAAGTGTATTTATGGGGTCTGAAATGGACTAACCTACTTTACATTATTTCTTAAGAGAGTAAATTCGTTCGGTAATGGCACTTTAGCAGGCTTCTGGAATGAATTTTGCTCGTTACTCATGGGTCCACTGTACATGTACAGTGGTACCCCGACTTACGATGGTCCCCAAACTCACCCTTTTATGTAAGTTTATTTTTTTAAATGATTTTGTAAGTGTAATTTTGGGGGTCTAAAAGGACTAGTCTATTTTACATCATTCCTTATGGGGATAAATTCGTTTGGTTATGGCACTTGAACAGCATTCTTGAATGAAAAAATATCGTAAGTCGGGGTACCACTGTATGTCCAATATATTTTTATATTGTTAGTACATAGTATTAGTTCTAGTGTAAGACTGCCCAAAATGCTATAAAAACCATGGGGTTGTCCTAGTAAAAAATATACACTTTTAAGCTACTACTATAACTCTCAAGTACAGGTACAACATCTTATCTAAATAAAGTTTTCCCTTTATAATGTTATCAAAGCAACTGAGACTATTTGAAGATACAGTGGACCCCCGGATTTCGTCAATAATTCTTTCCAGAAGGCTGTTCGAGTGCCGTGACTGAATGAATTTGTTTCCATAAGGACGAATGTAAATTAGAGTAGTCCGTTTCAGACCCCCCAAAATACACTTACAAAAGCACTTACAAAAATACACTTACATAATTGTTCGAGATTGGGAGCAGTACGAAATCCGGGGGTCCACTGTACTTATACAAGGCAATATAAGTGGAACAAGTGAAAGAAATGTGAATGAGAAATTAAACCCAGCATAGTGCATGTTTTCCAAGATGTTTTTGTCTTAGACAATATTCTTTTAACATAGTTTATAGAGATGTAGTTACATACATAATAAGACTGTCGAAGGAGTACTATACGTATTTTTATTTGTTGCAAAGCAGGTTATACTGCATGAGAGGGGCTCTTAACACCTGCTTTCTCTGTTAACTAGCAATAAGTAGGTACATGGATGTTAGGTGACTATTGTGGGTCACATCTTGGAGAGAGTGTTAATTAAAAAATCCTAAAAGATACAAGACAAACAGTCCCCAGTGACATCCTAACGTCATTGGGTTATCATGAGTTGCTAACCTTCTGGGTTAATAATCCAAACAAATTTTTTTTTCTAGCACTAAATAACTACCTGGGAGATTATTATTATTATTATTATTATTATAAAAAGCATAACTAAACACTAAACCCACAAGAGTCATACAGTGTTTTACCTAAGAGATAGGAAACTGTTATGGATCACTTAAAGATTAAAGATTTTATTTCTTTGCAAAAGTTACAATGTGTAATTACAATTTTGATATGTTAAGTACGTACAAAGAAAGCCACTATCATGGCGGGGCATTTTGGGCAAACTTCATGAAGACCTTAAAAAAAAAAAAATCCTAATTGAAATATGCAACACTGTTTTAGTTTCTTGGATTATTCAGGGCTACTAACCCTGCACAGTTACTATGGTAATCTAAATAGTGCAACAAGAGTACAGTGCTACCTCGGTTAACGATATTTTTTCGTTCCAGAATGCTGTTCAAGTGCCATTACCAAACGAATTTATCCCCATAAGGAATAATGTAAAATAGACTAGTCCTTTTAGACCCCCAAAAATACACTTACAAAAGCATTTAAAAAAATAAACTTACATAAAAGAGCGAGTTTGGGGACCATCGTTAACCGAGGTACCACTGTATATTCTTCTTTCAACAAACCGGCCGTATCCCACCAAGGCAGAGTGGCCCAAAAGGAAAAACGAAAGTTTCTCCTTTTAAATTCGGTAATATATACAGAAGGGATTACTAGCCGCTTGCTCCCGGCATTTTAGTCGCCTCTTACGACACCCATGGCTTACGGAGGAAGAATTCTGTTCCACTTCCACATGGAGATAAGAGAAAATAAACAAGAACAAGTAAGGAAATAAAAGAAAACCCAGAGGGGCATGTGTATATACATGTATATGCTTGTACATGGAAGTGTAGTGTGACCTAAGAGTAAGTAGAAGTAGCAAGACATACCTGAAATCTTACATGTTTAAGAAACAAAAAAAAAAACAAAAAAAAAGACACAAGCAATCCCACCATCATGTAAAACAATTACAGGCTTCAGTTTTACACTCACTTGGTAGGACAGTAGTACCTCCCTGGGTGGTTGCTGTCTACCAACCTACTAACTACCACAAAGAGTATTACATTGGCTTAAATAATAAACTACTCAATAAAAAAGTACTCACTGTATTACAGATAAATAAATATGGAAGCCTGATATCGAATTATCAACCCTGAAGGGTTTGTAACCCAGGATAACCCAATGAAGCTAATGAATGTGGTTTATTTCCAGTGGGTCCACTTTAGGTCCTCCCCAGGATGCAGCCCAAAACAGTTGATTAACTCACAGGTTAATCAACTGTACTGTATTTACTGCTACAAAACTGTGACAGTAGGTGTTAGGAAATAATTATTATTATTATTATTATTATTATTATTATTATTATTATCATTATCATCACAGGGGAGCGCTAAGCTTGTAAGTGTTATACCGTGCCTGGGGAATGGAGGATGTCAGGTTCGATCCAAGGAAGAGGACGATAGGTTCAGTTCCTTGAATCAACAGCCCTTCACCAGCAACAAGGAACCTCCCTTGAAAGATGCAGCTGTTAGGAGACTTGATCATATGTCCAGCCTTGTAGTGAGGTTGACCCCATGTCCTCTCTGGTTTGAGCTCGGCACACTAATCACAAAATTTAAAAAATAGTCACATAGTAATAGAATATAAATTACAATTATTTTGCTGTTTTTTTTAAGAGGCTAGATCATTACCTAGGACCCCATACAATTTAGTATTATACAGCAAGTCAATAGTAAGCTTGTCATAAACGAGGAATGAGAACAAAATGACATAAATTACACTACATATTTCTGTTGGAGAAATTAATGTGAATCTTTCAATATACACCAAGGAAACCATATCAAATCTTAAAGATAAATAATAGGATTCTAACACAACTGTTTGAAGAAATATTCAGTGGTATGCCAAACATTTCATTATTATTACGTATTATTATAATGGGGGAGCACTAAAACCATATAGATTATACAGCACCTGTAGACATTTCATGTTAACACCATGATTATGCTCTAATTATTATTATTTCATTAATGGGGGAATGCTAAGCCCATACAGGTTATACAGCATCTGGGACAAGGGAAGGCTTTCAAGTTTGATCCAAGGAAGGGAAGGGTAGGTCTGATTCTTTTGATCAACAGCCCCTCATCAGCATGAAGAAACCTTCCTTGAGGGGGCTGACTATGCTCTAAGATTAAGATCAAATTTGTTCAGACTTTTAACCCCAGAGCGTTAACCATGCAGGATAACACAAAGTCAGTGCATCGTCGAGGACTGTGCGTCTTATTTCCACTGGGGTCCTCCAATCTTGTCCCCCAGGATGCAACCCACACCAGGTACCTACTTGCTAGGTGAACAAGGACAGCAGGTGTAAGGAAAGATGTCCAGCGTTTCCAACATGCCGGGGATCGAACCCCACACACAGTGTGAAGGGCAAAAAGAGTGGCCAACCAAGCCACGGGACAGTTTATAATGCGGCTTTGCATTAAATCTATACAATCTGTTGTCTATTTTTAAAACAATTGTATACTGCATTTACTGGAAATAAACATTTTCAATTTCCCCAGAAGATACATCTGTTACAATAGTAGGTTAACAGTGTACTATATATATCTAAGAAGGAAAATGTATCATGGTGAAGTACTAAACCTGTAGGGCTCATGTAACAGTCAGAGAATGGGAAGCAATAAAGTTGGATTCAAGGAAGGGGAGGAAAAGTCCAGTTCCTTGGATCAAGAGCCCTTCCCTTGAGGGGTTAGGTACCAGGAAGAGCATAACATATAACATACCCATGAACCTCTGGGAATGATCATATGACCAGCAGACATTATAACACTAAATAACCTTATCTATCCTTATAGATCTGACCTCAACTAACTCCATGTCCCCCCAAAAAAAATACAACACTCAATTAAGGCTTATGATGGTTAATTGACCTCTTACCATTTTCCTGGTGGGCAAGTTTTCCGGATATCTAGTGTGTGTGTTGTCTATTATCCAGGAGACACTAATAGTGGTAAATATCTTGAGTCACAAAGATTGCCACAGTAATGATGACATTATGTTGTCATCATTGTTAAAAAAATAATCTCGTGGGTAAATCAAACTTGAACCATAAAGAGAGGGTAACGTGAGGAGGTAGAAGACTGGTTTGTGAGGCTAAATGGTTATATTAACACTGAGTCTGGCAAGGTAGGGAAAGTGTGAGAAGCATAACCTTAATCTCGGGTATAAAGACACAAATTTCACCCTGGCTGCTCACAAGGGCGAGCACTGCACCTACGAGAGAGAATATAGGAGAAGCTGGGTGTAGCGAGCACCGGCGAAGTATCAGCTGCAAGGCATCGCCAGGCCGCCAGTCTAAACCCACGAGACAAGGTTGGGAAAACGCTAGAAAATCTTTATTCGCCATCATCATGTGCGCCGCCATTATCGCTTGCGTCTCCTCCTCTTCCTTTCAACTCCCACTCCTCTATTACCTCTCCAAATTCTCTCTTTTCTTATCCCAACACTTTTTTTTGCCGTTAAATGGTTAATTTGGGACAAAGAAAATAATACCGATGTCGATATTTTAGGGAAACCTTCTAAAAGTATTTTATAGCTACGACACCATGAGGCTCAGTTGTCAGCGCTACGTTTAACACTCGCTAGTATTCCTACCCCTCTTATTACCAACCCTCGCAGATTTTGGTGCTAAAACCTCATTGAAAGCCTCAGATATTACTACACAGGTATAATACTGTGGTCTTGACTGTAGTATTGAGAGATGTGTGGAGATAATAGTATAAGTGAGGCAGGTGTTGAGGAAGGAGTCTATCCTAGACAACCCCTATCACAGCCAACGCTGGCGGACGCCCATATCTAATATTTTCTTCATAATACTGCATTTTTGTACCTCACGTAAGATACAGAGCTACATGTTAACACTTCAATCTCAGGCAATGCTAATACAGGAGAGTTTGAGACTTGCATGAAGCCAATTACTCAGTATATACATTGTTTACATACACTTGGTATTGGGCTGCCAGTTACCATTATTATCCTAGTTATCTTTTCTCCTTAATAAAATGTGTGAGCAGCGTGACAGCAGGTGTCTTGAACACGGAAAGTGCCATTAAAGAATGCCAGGGAGAATTTAGTGTTCAGTTAGTAAACCTGTTCAATTAATCATTGAAGTGTGACATAATACATAACGAGGCGGGAGGTATGGGCCAGTCTTGATACTGACCTTGTTAAGTAAGTTCATTTAGGTACAGGTACACATGAGTACAGTTATCATATAGTGTAAATTACCTAGGATAGCCCAAGAAAAAGTCAGTGACTTATTTCCAATTATCATAGTGCAAATTACCAAGGATAACCCAAAAAAGTCAGTGAGGTAATTTTTTATAACCCTGGAGGGTTAGCCACTCAGGATAATCTAAATGATATATATTTCCATTCGGGTCCTTAACTTACTTCCATTGGGGTAAAGTTTATTTATGTACAAGTACACAAGTATAATAATCATACATAGTAACATGTGTAAATTACCTAGGATAACCCAAAGAGGTCAAAGTGACTTATTTCTATTGGGTTCCATGTTCATATTCAGGTTTATATTTTCAAAAAAAATTATATTACTATAAAAAAAATAGTGGCATGGGTTTTAAGCTTAAAGGAAAGCCAATGATTATGCAGAACATTTTGGGCAATTGTAAGACTAATACTTGAAACTGCTGTTTGCGGGTTCTAACCCCAAAAGGCTTGGGCCTTTTGGGTTTAGTGCTTAATTTTATATTATTGTTATTAAGGTTTAGCCCATCTGTTTTCTAAATGATTATTTGCAGGCAGGGTAGCAATGATAAGACTTAGGAGGCTTCTTACTTTATTTGGGATATCGATTGGTACACAGGCAGTGTTTTTGTGCCCATGCGAGGGAGAGAGGAGTAGGCTTTGTTGACTCTAGGATGCTGGACTCCAAGAGAGAGAGAGGCAAGCATGGGCAGGCTGAAGTGGGCATGCCCACCGGCTTACCCTCTGGGGTAAACTATGGGAACTAGACATGTAGGCTTACTGGCTACATTTTGCTTGGCCACCTACCCATGGTCGACCCTGACCATGACTGGCTGTAAAAAACTGGTCTCTCTCTCGCAGGAACAGGGCACAGAACACAAAATAAAAACATATATATATACACATGTGGACATGGAAAAAAAAAACTTCCTCCAGAGAGGAAAGAAAAAAAAGGTGTGCTTCGTGGTCTAAGGCAGTGAGTGTTGATGGGCATCACTGCACGCCTTCCTGCGTCTGGACAGATACTGCAACTCAGGAGACATCACTGTGGCTGAGCTGTGACGTAACAGGATAAGGTCTCCTCTGGAGCAGTGAAGCAGTCATCATAGTAGTCGCTGCAGGGTTCACTCAACCTGGGGCACAACCTGCTGGTGCCCTTGAGTGAGGCATCGTCAGTAGTCGTAACTGGGCAGGACTTCTTCTGGCAAGCAACTCAGGAGGACATTTCTCGGCTGGTACTGTCACTGGGTCTGTCACTGCTGGCGAGTATGGAGCGAGTCGTGGCAGAGACGACTCAGCGAAACATCTGGAGGTTGTAACAGCATACACTTTACTGCAGTGAGTGGGCTAGCAGTCAAAGTGACATCATCTTTGTGCAGGCTGCTGACTGAAGCTGTGACACGAGGCTGTCAGTCGCCTGCTGACAGGACAGGGCTACTGCGGCTTGACGAGTGTCATTCTATCGACAGTTGGAGTTACAGCAGAGGATGGTCTAAGCGTCCTCAGACTGGTCTCTACATATAACTGTACTCTAACGGTCTAGGAGGTGAAGTGGAAATAAGACTTGATGGGAGAATCGTCAAGGGTACGATTCAGCAGGGCGTCACGAGTGGCGAACATGAAGAGCTTTCTGTACACAGAGCTCAGACGCTCATAACTGACGCCTGAACTGACTAATGTCAGCTGTCAAGCGCGCGGGCGCTGTCACACTGGGTGACAAATTAACCCACACGAGGTGCTACACTGGTCTGGGCACAGAACATTCTGTGGTCCACACACAGCTGTGCTCAAGACTACACAGGACACACGGAAGACTGCACGCGCCTACTGCACATGCGGTAGAACATGGCTTACTAGCAAATGATGCTTTTCTATGCATAAATCGACACTAAGCCATACACGAACATGAGAGAACACTGACTAAGAGGAAATAATTAACACATGACATATACGTATCTTCTCTCAAACTTCTGAAAATAAAATGCTCACTATTAAAACAGAACACGTGACATCATGTGGTGATGTCAAGCGTGACGTCGTGAGGTGATGTCACGGGGTGACATCGAGGTGACGTCAGCAGACGTCCAGGGTGACGTAAGGGATGTCATGGGGTGACATCGGGCAGGATCGTGGGTGAAGTCGGGCAGGATCGTGGGTGAAGTCGGGCAGGATCGTGGGTGAAGTCGGGCAGGATCGTGGGTGAAGTCGGGCAGGATCGTGGGTGAAGTCGGGCAGGATCGTGGGTGAAGTCGGGCAGGAGATCGTGGTGAAGTCGGGCAGGATCGTGGGTGACGTCGGGCAGGATCGTGGGTGAAGTCGGGCAGGATCGTGGGTGAAGTCGGGCAGGATCGTGGGTGAAGTCGGGCAGGATCGTGGGTGAAGTCGGGCAGGATCGTGGGTGAAGTCGGGCAGGATCGTGGGTGAAGTCGGGCAGGATCGTGGGTGAAGTCGGGCAGGATCGTGGGTGAAGTCGGGCAGGATCGTGGTGAAGTCGGGCAGGATCGTGGGTGAAGTCGGGCAGGATCGTGGGTGAAGTCGGGCAGGATCGTGGGTGAAGTCGGGCAGGATCGTGGGTGAAGTCGGGCAGGATCGTGGGTGAAGTCGGGCAGGATTGTGGGTGACGTCATGGGTTGATGCGGGCAGCAGACCACAGCGTGGCTTGGGTGGTCTGGCTTAGTAACCCATGTCTCTTCGTCACACCCCACGTGGCTTGCTCCACATGGCTTCGAGTGACTTCAGGCACTCGGATACACAGTTCTTGCAAAGAATTCGCAGGAATACAGCAGAGGGAGTGAGACGGTGAGTGGTGTGTGTGGTGGAGTGACTGGGTGAGTCAGGCAGGCGAGGAACTCCCGTCCACTTCCTCCTCCCTACCCACAACTCGGGGAGAAACACTCACACTGGATGCAGAAATCACCACAAACTCACCTTTAGCTTGCTGAATTAGACGTGATGAGCTGAAAACATCAGTCCCATACAGGTGACGCTGAACACGTGACTTGAGAAACAGCGTGGGCTGCTGTGGTGAAGAAATTCAGCAAATTTCCACCTGGAACTTGCTTGTAAATGTGTGTGGATGCTGAGACTTGCAGACACAACATCAGGATAACTCATTGATCTTGCTTGTGGCAGTGATCTGAGTCAACACTGTAGAATAAGTGGACCATCTTGCTATAGAGGTGTCTGGAGAGCACTAATACACGAATAATTACCAGTCTACCGAATACCCCGGAAATCGTGCAATTATGTAAGTATAATTTTGTAAGTTCTTGTGGAAGTGTATTTTTGGGGGTCTGAAATAGACTAACCTACGTGAAATTTTTCCTTGAGAGATGGGTGCTTCTTGTGTAGGGTGATGAAGTGAAGACAACTTCATTCCTCTTCCTTCCCTCCTCGGGCAACACATCTGCTGCGACCGCCGTTGTCCACCAATGTTTTCTAAACATTGATTGTGTCGTTCTGCAGGCGGGGTAGCAATGATAAGGCTTCAGAGGCTTATTACTTTATTTGCGATAACGTGAGGGTACACAGGCAGTGTGTTTGTGCCCATGGCCCGGGAGGGCCATGCCCAGCGAGGGAGAGAGGAGTAGGCCTTGTTGACTAGGATGCCTGGATGCCAAGTGAGAGAGAGGCAAAGTGTGGGCAGGCTGAAGTGGGTATGCCTACTGGCTTGCTCTCTGGGGGCAACCAAAATTCATGAAAACCGAAACCATTTTCCCCATAAGAAATAATGTAAATCCAATTAATCTGTTCCAGACAACCAAAAGTATTAATTTTTTTTTTTTTTTTTTTTTTTTTTTTTGTGAGATTAAATATAGATTTACATACAGAAAAGAATGACAAATCACTATAAAGCAATAATATCACACTTACCTTTATTGAAGACTCTTGTTGGTGTATGGAATACAAGAGGAGGGGAGAGAGAGGAGAAGTTACTATTGTTTGGAAGGGGAATCCCCTTCCATAAAGACTTTAGGTACCGAGTCCTTATCTGGGGTTACTTCCATTCTTTTTTTTTTTTTTTAATGGCACTAGAACCAGCTTGAGTCACTGGACCCCTGTTGCTCAAAAAAAATTTCCAGAGCTCTGTTTGCTTAAAATGGGACAAGGCATTATCATTGAACATATCACAGACATGGCCTGCAACAGCTTTGTTAGGGTGATGTTTCTCCAAAATGTTTGCACCTCACTCCACTTTGCACAAATGTCCTTAATTAATCTTTGAAGAAGGCACCTTCTTCCCTCTCTTTCCTCCTCTTCTTTCTTTAATTCTATCGTGTTTCTCTCCTTTACTGAAGGGCTGGCACTACTAGTTTTCTGAATGCGTCTGTGGGAGGCTTTGTGCGCACGGCCACTGGGACAAGGGAAATCATGAAAACCAAATGCATTTGTGGACACAGTGGTGCCTATGCTAACCTTCCTATGGTGTAGAAATATACCTAGTTGAATGAATCTTATTGAAGCTAGCTGGCCCAGTGGCTTACGCAACGGTCTGG
>WNWK01034979.1:0-17500 GCA_009830355.1 Cherax destructor
CAATCCAACAAATTTATTTTAACTAAATTTTTTACTATCACAACACTCACAACGCCTGCAGTCCCTGGTTTCGGGGTACATCTACTTTTTTCTTCTCCACCAGTGCCTTTATCAAATTCTACCTAACTAAATTCTACTAACTAATTCTACTAACTAAATTCTACTAACTAAATTCTACTAACTAAATTCTACTAACTGTCTCAACTTCTCAGTACTGCTAGTGTTTTTCTTCAGTCACCAACCACTTCTATTCCCCTGCTCTCTCTCTCTCTCTCTCTGATGTGTTAGTTATGATGTATACTAGTAAGAATGATGTACGAGTATGCTGGTTATGGTAATGTCTGATATGATGATGCTAGTATTGTGATGTTAGTTATTATATTGCTAGTATTGTGATGTTATTATGTTGCTAGTTATGGTGAAGTATGCTAGTAATGTTGATGTATGCTGGTTATGGTGATGGTTAGTTCGCCTGCTAGTTGTGGTGTCTGCTAATAAATGTTCTCCTGCCTTCTATGCCTCTTATTATTATTGATGAAGTGAAGACGACCTTAAAGTAATACAGTATTACTATATTTAACTGTTACTATTAACAATAACAGCAGCCTTATGACGGATCACGTGATCATCGTGTGTATCCCATCACAGACTCGACCAACACTTCCATCTTTGTGTGTGTGTATATATATATATATATATATATATATATATATATATATATATATATATATATATATATATGTCGTGCCGAATAGGTACAATTGGTCAATTAGCAAGAACTCATTTAAAATGAAGTCCTTTCTAAAAATTTCTCTTATACGTTTAAAAATATGTTTTTTTCATCTATGTTAATGTAAAAATTAATAATTTTGTACCTAAAGAACCTTAGAAAACTTACCTAACCTTATTATAACAAGCGCAATTTAATTTAGCCTAATCCAACTAAATATATTTTAGATAAGTTTTCAATAATTTAATAATAAACAAACACAATGAAATATATTTTTATCGTTAGGTTGAGAATAATTGTTGCGAAATTATTGCATACACAAATTTTCGCTTGTCTTATTCGGCAAGAAGAACGTTGCTATTTAAGTAACTATTTAAGCTTCCACGACTCGAGTCTGCCGGGCTTGAAGGGGGAAATACAATGCCTGCACTTTAAAAGAGGGGTTTGGGATATTTGTGTTTAGAGTGACTTTTAAACTGTCATTTCTGCGCCCCTCTGGCAAGACAGTGGCAGTGTGAATGATGGTGAAAGTGTTTTTTTTTCTTTTTGGGGTCACCCTGCTCTGTGGAAGACGACCAGCGTGTTTATATAAGGATAGTGGTCCAGTGGAGTGAGTGGTGCGTACTTTGTTCAGTTCACACAGGGTTGGGCATGGAACGCAGGATCGAGTCCTGGCCAAGCCGCAGTTCTGTTAATGATTCAGAATCACTTGTTTCGTGAATTCATTTATATGTATATATAATGTCGTGCCGAATAGGTAAAACTTGAGATTTTGGCTTAAATAGCAACGCTCTTCTTGCCGAAAAAGTCAAGCTAAAGTTTGTGAATGCAATAATTTCGCAAAATAATTCTGAACCTAACGAAAAAATATATTTCATTGTGTTTATTTATTATTAAATTATTGTAAACTTATCTAAAATATATTTAGTTGGATTAGGCTAAATTAAATTGCGCTTGTTATAATAAAGTTAGGTAAGTTTTCTGAGGTTCTTTTGGTACAAAATTATTAATTTTTACATTAACATAAATGAAAAAAACATTTTTAAACGTATAAGAAAATTTTTAGAAAGGACTTAATTTTAAATGAGTTCTTGCTAATTGAGCAGAGGCGTCAGATACGACAGCTGAGAATTGTCCCTCCCAGCTGTCACTATCCCAGACCCCTCCTTTAAAGTGCAGGCATTGTACTTCCCATTTCCAGGACTCAAGTCCAACTAAATCAATTAACTGGTTTCCCTGAATCCCTTCACAAAATGTTACCCTACTCACACTCCAACAGATCGTCATGTCCCAAAACCATTCGTCTCCATTCACTCCTATCTAACACGCTCACACATGCTTGCTGGAAGTCCAAGCCCCTTGCCCACAAAACCTCCTTTACCCCTTCCTCCAACCTTTTCTAGGACAACCCCTACCCCGCCTTCCTTCCTTACAGATTTATACGCTCTCCAAGTCATTCTACTTTGATACATTCTCTCTAAATGACCAAACCACCTCAACAACCCCTCTTCAGCCCTCTGACAAATACTTTTAGTAACTCCACACCTTCTCCTAATTTCCACATTCCGAATTTTCTGCATAATATTTACACCACACATTGCCCTTAGACAGGACATCTCCACTGCCTCCAGCCTCCTCCTGCTGCAGCATTTGCAACCCATGCTTCACACCCATATAAGAGTGTTGGTACCACTATACTTTCGTACATTCCCTTCTTTGCCTCCATGGATAACGTTTTTGTCTCCACAGATACCTCAATGCACCACTCACCTTTTTCCTTCATCAATTCTATGGTTAACCTCATCCTTCATAAACCCATCCGCTGACACGTCAACTCCCAAATATCTGAAAACATTTACTTCTTCCATAATCCTCTCTCAATGTGATATCCAATTTTTCTTTATTTATCGTTTGATACCCTCATCACCTTTACTCTTATCTATGTTCACTTTCAACTTTCTACCTTTACACACCCTCCCAAACTCGTCCACTAACCTTGCAACTTTTCTTTAGAATCTCCATATATATATATATATATATATATATATATATATATATATATATATATATATATATATATACATGTATAGGATGGGGTCCACCTCTGGTGTCAATTGTGGGACTCATTGCCTCGGAGAAGTGGATAAAAGACTTCAAGGAAGAATATTTAGATTTCTTTCTGAAGCCATTTGAATATTCCACTTCCCTACCACCCCATCTTTTTTTTCAAACTATATTTCAAGACAAAATACAATGGGGAGTAAAACAACATAGATACCAACTCAGAGCTACATGTCAAATACTTCGTCCAACTCCCGGCAGTGGGCCGCGTGCCCAGAATACTGCAGGTATTTCATCTCTGGATCGCAACACTGAGTCTCTGAAAGAGGAAGCTGGTCGCCCTGTGGTCCTTGGTTTCTATGATGAGTTTTCCACCCAGCTCCTTGAGAAACTTTAGAGCACACTTGCCCCATGCTCCATGGGTCTCCGACCCTATTGGAATGAAGTTATAGCAAGAGGAAGGTCTTCATATTTACGGGTCTTCTGGGTCTCCCTGTGGCTGGCAGCTCCACCCCTTCGGCTAAGGAGTGTGGCAGGTAGGTGTCTGCCAATGTGGCAGCACAGGTGTAGTCCCAAGCAATCTGCTTACCATCCTTCCAGGGTAGCATGGTGGCTCCATCAGGACGCTTTTGACTTCCATCAGACCTCTGCACTTGGGGTTCCGCTGAGCTGGGCAACGGGCTGTGGCGAGGCTTCTCTTTATGATGTCATTGACCTCCTCATGTCTAGCATACTTCCCTTCTGATGTGTGACACACTAGACCATGAAGTCCGAATTGATCAGCCGTCGCCCTGCCGCAAATACACCTATGTTCGGTGAGTATGGGGGCGGCTAGGCGAAGAGCAACACCAATCCGAATAGCCTGTGGGTCGAGTCGAGTGCCCAGAGAGGAATTGGGAACAGCAAGAAGGAAATCTCCTGAGTGTGGTGCCCTCACCGCTAGGAGACGAGCTTTGTCCTTTCCTGAAGCGTTGGTGAGCATTGTGTTGGAAATTTTTTCCATGATCGGTTTGTCCCAGTGGGACTGTTTGTGATATATATATATATATATATATATATATATATATATATATATATATATATATATATATATAATTTATTTATTTATTTATCACAAGCCGTCTCCCACTAAGCCATTGTGGCCCGAAAAAGAAAATTTTTCACCATCATTCACTCCATCACTGTCTTGCCAGAGGCGTGCTTACACTACAGTTATAAAACCAACATTAATACCCCTCCTTCAGAGTGCCGGCACTGTACTTTCTATCTCCAGGACTCAAGTCCGGCCTGCCGGTTTCCCTGAATCCCTTCATATATGTTTCCTTGCTCACACTCCAACAGTATCATGTCAGTAATATTTATACACTTGTGTAGTGTATACAGTATATATATATATATATATGTCGTGCCGATTAGGTAAAACTTGGGTTTTGGCTTAAATAGCAACGCTTACCTTGCCATATAAGACAAGTGAAAATTTGTTTATGCAATAATTTCGCAAAAATCATTCTGAACCAAACAAATTTTTTTATTTCATTGTTTGTTTATTATTAAATTATTGTAAAAGTATCTAAAATATATTTAGTTGGGTTAGGCTAAATTAAATTACGCATGTTATAATAAGGTTAGGTAAGTTTTCTAAGTTTCTTTTGGTTCAAAATTAAAATTTTTTACATCAACATAATTGAAAAAGTATATCTTTAAACTTGCTAATTGACCAGTTTTACCTAATCGGCATGACATATATATATATATATATATATATATATATATATATATATATATATATATATATATATATATATATATATATATATATATATATATATATATATATATATATAACACACACACACACACATACACGCCCCGATGGCATGGTGGCTAGCGCTCTTGCTTCACGCACGGAAGGCTGTTCAATTTCGGGGGGCTGAAACATTTCGAAGTGTTTCGTTACACACACACACACATAATACATACAACAGGCCTAGTGTATAATCGACATGTGCCTAGGACAAAATGGTAGCTAACACACACACAGAATGTTCCACAGATGGGACACAGCAACAAGGGGACACAGTTGGAAGTTGAAGACTCGATGAATCACAGGGATGTTAGGAAGTATTTCTTCAGTCACAGAGTGGTCGGGAAGTGGAATAGTTTAGAAGTGATGTAGTGGAGGCAGGCTCCATACATGCTTTAAGAAGAGGTATGATAAAGCTCATGGCGCAGGGAGTGAGACCCAGTAGCGGTCAGTGAAGAGGCGGGGCCAGGAGCTGTGACTCGACCCCTGCAACCGCAACTAGGTGAGTACACACACACACACACATGAAAGAATCAAAGAGGCATCACCGGACATCATAGCCCTCATTGAAACAAAGCTCACAGGGATGATAACAGATGCCATCTTTCCAACGGGATACCAGATCCTGAGGAAAGACAGAGGGAACAGAAAGGGTGGAGGAGTGGAGACTGCTGATCAAAACCGATGGGATTTTGATGAGCTGGAGAGAGGGGACAGAGGAGAAGCAGGAGATTGTATAATAGGAACACTTCAGTCCGGAGGTCCAAAGATGATAATTGCAGTGATGTATAACCCACCACAGAACAGCAGGAGACCAAGGCAAGAGTATGATGAGAGTAATAGAGCGATGGTGAACACTGGCCGAATTGGCTAGAAGGGCTCATGCGAGCAGGGCGAAGCTATTGATCATGGGCGACTTCAACCATAAGGAAATCGATTGGGAGAACTTAGAACCACATGGGGGCCAAGAAACATGGAGGGCTAAATGATGGAGGTGGTACTGGAAAATCTCGTGTACCAACATGTAAGGGACAATACCAGAGAGAGAGGAGAGGACGAACCAGCGAGACTGGACCTAGTATTCAACCTGAGTAGCACAGATATTGAGGACATCACACATGAAAGCCCCCTTGGGGCCAGTGATCATATGGTTCTAAGCTTCGACTACATAGTAGAGTTACAAGTGGAGGGGGAAGAAGGAAGGGCTGCACGAATGAAGCCAAACTACAAGAAAGGTGACTACGTGGGCATGAAGAACTTCCTGCACGGAGTTCAGTGGGACAGAGAGCTGGCAGGGAAGTCAGTAAACTAGATGATGGAATATATGACAACAATTTGCAAGGAAGCTGAGGAGAGGTTTATACCCAAGGGTAACAGGAAAAGCAAAAAAGCCAGGATGAGCCCATGGTTCACCCAAAGGTGCAGGGAAGCCAAAACCAAGTGTGCCAGGGAATGGAAGAAGTATAGAAGGCAAAGGACCAAGGAGAATAAGGAGAGCAGTCGTAGAGCCAGAAATGGATATGCACAGGTAAGAAGGAGGCCCAAAGTCAATACGAGAATGACATAGCAGCGAAAGCAAAATCTGACCCAAAGCTGTTGTACAGCCACATCAGGAGGAGAACAACAGTCAAGGACCAGGTGATCAGGCTGAGGAAGGAAGGGGGAGGTCAAAAGAAATGACCACGAAGTGTGAGGAGCTCAACATGAGATTCAAAGAGGTGTTCACAGAGGAAATAGCAGGGCCTCCAGAAAGGAGGAGAGGTAGGGTACACCATCAGGTGCTGGACACAATACACACAACTGAGGAGGAAGTGAAGAGGCTACTAAGCGAGCTAGATACCTCAAAGGCAATGGGGCCGGAACATTTCTCCATGGGTCCTGATAGAGGGAGCAGAGGAGCTATGTGTACCCCTAACAACAATCTTCAACACGTCTATCGAAACAGGGCAACTACCTGAGGTATGGAAGACAGCAAATGTATTTCCCAAATTTTTTAAAAAGGAGACAGAAACGTAGCACTAAACTACAGACCAGTGTCACTGACATGTATAGTATGCAAGGTCATGGAGAAGATTATCAGGAGAAGAGTGGTGGAGCACCTAGAAAGGAATGAGCTTATCAACGACGGCCAACACGGTTTCAGGGACGGGAAATCCTGTGTCACAAACCTACTGAGTTCTATGACAGGGTGACAGCAGTAAGACAAGAGAGAGAGGGGTGGGTAGATTGCATATTCTTGGACTGTAAGAAGGCGTTTGACACAGTCCCACACAAGAGATTAGTGCAGAAGCTGGAGGACCAGGCAGGGATAACAGGGAAGGCACTACAATGAATCAAGGAATACCTGTCAGGAAGACAGCAGCGAGTCATGGTCCGTGGCGAGGTGTCAGAGTGGGCGCCGGTGACGAGTGGGGTTCCACAGGGGTCAGTCCTAGGACCGGTGCTGTTTCTGGTATTTGTGAACGACTTGACGGAAGGA
This sequence comes from Cherax destructor, assembly GCA_009830355.1. Classification (NCBI taxonomy): domain Eukaryota; kingdom Metazoa; phylum Arthropoda; class Malacostraca; order Decapoda; family Parastacidae; genus Cherax; species Cherax destructor. The sequence goes on from WNWK01034979.1 coordinate 7,075, forward strand.
ATAGACTCCGAAGTGTCCCTGTTTGCAGATGATGTGAAGTTGATGAGAAGAATTCAATCGGACGAGGACCAGGCAGAACTACAAAGGGATCTGGACAGGCTGAAAGGCTGGTCCAGCAATTGGCTCCTGGAGTTCAACCCCACCAAGTGCAAAGTCATGAAGATTGGGAAAAGGCAAAGAAGACCGCAGACGGAGTACAGTCTAGGGGGCCAGAGACTACAAACCTCAATCAAGGAAAAAGATCTTTGGGTGAGTATAACACCAGGCACATCTCATGAGGCGCACATCAACCAAATAACTGCTGCAGCATACGGGCGCCTAGCAAACCTAAGAACAGCATTCCGACATCTTAATAAAGAATCGTTCAGGACCCTGTACACTGTGTACGTTAGGCCCATACTGGAGTATGCAGCACCAGTTTGGAACCCACATTTAGCCAAGCATGTAAAGAAGCTAGAGAAAGTGCAAAGGTTTGCAACAAGACTAGTTCCGGAGCTAAGGGGTATGTCCTACGAGGAGAGGTTAAGGGAAATCGACCTGACGACACTGGAGGACAGGAGAGATAGGGGGGACATGATAACGACATATAAAATACTGAGAGGAATTGACAAGGTTGACAGAGACAGAATGTTCCAGAGATGGGACACAGCAACAAGGGGACACAGTTGGAAGTTGAAGACTCAGATGAATCACAGGGATGTTAGGAAGTATTTCTTCAGTCACAGAGTGGTCGGGAAGTGGAATAGCTTGGGAAGCGATGTAGTGGAGGCAGGTTCCATACACAGCTTTAAGAAGAGGTATGATAAAGCTCATGGCGCAGGGAGTGTGACCCAGTAGCGGCCAGTGAAGAGGCGGGGCCAGGAGCTATGTGTCGACCCCTGCAACCACAACTAGGTGAGTACACACACACGAGGGAGCGGAAGGTGAACTATAAGTGGCTGGTGAGGAAGACAGTAGTTAGCAGAGAGAGTTGGCAGAATATATGAGAGTGAATAACATATTCTTCCCACCTGTGTATAATATTGCAACTTATAGAAGCTTGTATCATCGTTGGCTTGGCATCCCTTGTTTTGACGCTTCTAATTATCCTGCCAGTCACTTACCTTGTGGGTGTAATAGTGACATTGTCGTGAACCTTGATATTATTATCCCTAAGTACATTCGCTAAGTTGAACCCCCAGGCGCTGTATTTCCCTACTGGTTTAGTGCACCCCTTGACTGTAATAATAATTTATTGAGTGGTTAATTCTTTTATACTCCCTTAGTTTTTATTTCTTTAACTTTGCAAAGAGTAACTGAAATTTATTCTCACTGAACAACATAGGTTTGTGAGGCCCACTGGAAGACCTGGTTAATTAATATTGCCTTGATTTATTCTGTCTTCAATGGTTGACACACTCGTACAAATTATAATTCTGGTATTGTCTACATAGGATGATAGCGCTGTGATTTGTCTCACCTGTCTATGTCTCGTGTAAGAAAGAAAATTAGGGGAATTCTTTATTTTGAGTAACAGATTTTTCACTGTGTCAGCCTCATAGTTTTACGTTGTATAACACGGGTTTTCACTGTCAGCCTCCCAGTTTACGTTGTATAACACGGGTTTTCACTGTCAGCCTCACAGTTTACGTTGTATAACACGGGTTTTCACTGTCAGCCTCACAGTTTACGTTGTATAACACGGGTTTTCACTGTCAGCCTCCCAGTTTACGTTGTATAACACGGGTTTTCACTGTCAGCCTCACAGTTTACGTTGTATAACACGGGTTTTCACTGTCAGCCTCACAGTTTACGTTGTTCACTATTATTCTTTGGGTTTTATTTAAAAGTTACATATCCGTCTGCCCGCCCTTCCAGTTATTCCTTTTGCACGCATTTTGTCCGCTGTTACACCATGGTCGCACTTGTCAAAGACTTTAGCAAAGAGTGTAAATACATGAACATTTTATCCTCCAGTGCGTCCAAGACCATATCGTAATGGTCCAGTAGTTACGGGAGGCAAGAACTACCTGCTTTAAACCCAGGCTCTCCTGGGTTATCCTGGGTTCTGTACACATTGCTGCTATGTATGATAATCTATGTAACTGTATTTGTGTATACCTGAATAAACTGACTTAATCGTGGTTCTGGAAAAAACTCTCAAAGATTTTGATAAAATGAGACGTCATTGCTAAAGCTGTTGTATTTTGCCGGTGTTTTGGTGCCACCTTTGTGGCGTGGGGTTATATCATTAGCTTTTAATGTTTGTAAGACGACATTTTCTCCTGATTTTAAGTATCCACAGGATATTTAAGGTACGTTATAGTATTCTTTCCCGTTGTTTGGTGATTTGGAGTTCGAAGAGTTTGTGCCCTGGAGTATACCTGGAGAGGTCTTCGGGGGTCGACGCCCCCGCAGCTCGGTCTGAGGGCAAGCAGTAAGAGCCTGATCAACCAGGCTGACATCACGCAAACTGACATACGAACCACAGCCCGGCTGGTCAGGTACTGACTATAGGTGCCTGTCCAGCGCCTTCTTGAAGACAGCCAGGGGTCTATTGGTAATCCCCCTTACGCATGCTGGGAGGCAGATGAACAGTCTTGAGCCCCAGACACTTATTGTGTTTTGTCTGTGTAATCGTGGCGCCCATGCTTTGCATCTCCTGCTGAATCTTTTGCTTTCACATGGAGTGATTTTCGTGTGCATGTTTCGTACTCATCCCTCTAGGATTTTCCAAGTGTATATTATCATGTATCTCTCTCGCCTGCGTTCCAGGGAATGCAAATCAAGGGACTTCAACCGTTCCCAGTAAATTAGGTGCTTTATCGTATTTGTGTGTGCCGTGAAAGTTCTTTGTACACTCTCCAGGTCAGCAATTTTGCCTGCCTTGAAGGGAGCAGTTAGTGTGCAGCAGTATTCCAGCCTAGAGAGAACAAGCAATTTGAAGAGAATCATCATGGGCTTGGCGTCCCTAGTTTTGAAGGTTCTCGTTATCCATCCTATCATTTTCCTTGCCGATGTGGTAAATACATTGTTGTGGTCTTTGAAGGCGAGATCCTCTGACATTATCACTCCCAGGTCCTTCTCATTACTTTTTCGCTCTATTGTATGGTTAGAATTTGTTGTATACGCTTATACAGTTTTAATTTCCTCAAGTTTTCCATATTTGAGTGGCCCATTTGAAGATTCGGTTGATGTCTGCTTGGAGTCTTGCAGTGTCTTCGATGGGGAGGACACTGTCATGGCAATTTGGGTGTCATCCACAAAGGAAGACACGGTGCTATGGCTTACATCTCTTGTCTATGTCAGATATGAGGAATAGGATGGGAGCGAGTACTGTGCCTTGTGGAACAGAGCTTTTCACCGTAGCTGCCTCGGACTTTACTCTGTTTACTATTAATCTTTGTGTTTTATTTGTCAGGAAGTTATATATCCACCTACCAACTTTTCCTGTTATTCCTTTATTCCGCATTTTGTGTTCTATTACACTGTGGTCACACTTGTTGAAAGCTTTTGCAAAGTCTGTGTATACTACATGTGCATTTTGTTTATCCTCTATAGCACCCAGGACCTTGTCATAGTGGTCCAGTAGCTGGGACAGGCAGGAGCAACCTGCTCTAAACCCGTGTTGCCCTGGGTTGTGTAAGTGATGGGTATCTAGGTGGTTGGCGATCTTGCTTCTTAGAACCCTTTCAAAGATTTTTATGCTGTCGGTCTGTAGTTCTTTGCAATTGCTTTACTGCCACCTTTGTAGAGTGGGGCTATGTCTGTTGTTTTTAGTGAGTGTGGGATGACCCCTGTGTCCATGCTCCCTCTCCATAGAATGCTGAAGGCACATGACAGGGGCTTCCTGCAGTTCTTGATGAACATGGAGTTCCATGAGTCTGGGCCTGGGGCAGAGTGCATGGGTATGTCATTTATTGCCTTTTCAAAGTCTTGTGGAGTTAGGATAATATCCGAGATTTTTGAGATGACCAAATTTTGGGTCTCGTTTTAAAGAATTCATTTGCATTGTCGACCCTTAGTCTGGGCAGCGGCTCGCTGAGTCGTATTGGGACTTTAATATCTCACTCATTTCTTGGCTGTCATTTGTGTATATCCCATCCCGCCTAAGCAGAGGCCCAATACTGGATGTTGTTTTTTCCTTAGATTTGGCATAAGAGAAGAAGTATTTTTTTTTTTAATTTCCTTTATGGCTTTCAGTTTTACGATTCTTGTCTCCTGTAAGATTCCTTCAGTTTAAGTTCGATATTTGCTATTTCAATGACCAGTGCCCCCCTTCATATTTCAGATATATTGGACCCACTCAACAGCTGTGATTCTTCACCTACGTCTGTATAGGGAGCGTCTCTTTCTAGTTTACATCTTCTCTTTCTTTTTCTTAATGGAATGTGTCTTGAACAGATCTCAAGAACCACAGAGTTAATTTTTTCTAGGCAAAGGTTCGAATCCATGTTGTTTATGATATCTTGTTTCATTTAGGACATGGTTGACTTGTTCCCATTGTATGTTTTTGTTATTGAAGTTGAATTTCATGAAGACACCATCATGATTGATCACATTTTGCTGGTCATGAGCCCTGTGCATACATGTCTGTACCTCTATGTTGTGATCTGAGTGTATTGTCTTTGATACAGTTATATTACGTATCAGATCGTCGTTGTTAGTGAAGATGAGGTCCAGCGTATTTTCTAGTCTTGTAGGCTCCAATATTTGCTGGTTTAAGGTGAATTTGGTGCAGAGATTTAATAGCTCGTGTGTGTGTGAATTTTCATCTGCGCTGCCTCCTGGGGTGATCTCTGCTAAAATATTATTTGCTACACTCCTTCATTTTAGGTGTCTCAAGTTGAAATCTCCCCATAGCAAGATGTTTGGGGCAGAAGTTGGGAGATTTTTCAGACAGTGGTCAATTTTCAAAATCTTTTCCTGGAATTGCTGGGAACTTGCATCTGGAGGCTTGTATACAACCACAGTGACAAGGTTTTGGTTCTCAGTCTTTACCGCCAAAACTTCAACTACATAATTTGAGGTGTTTAGTAGTTGTGAGCAAATGAGCGACTCTGTGACGTACAAGCCAACCCCCCCTTGTTGCCTGTTAGTCTGTCGCATTTGAATGGGTTATAACCTGGGATCCATAGTTCGTTGTCAAAATTATCCTTTATGTGGGTCTCCAAATCGAAGTACGTAATTAAAATTTCTCATCATTGAACTTCACATTGTTTTCTGCAGCCCAGTTAAAGATTTGGTCGATGTCCGCCTGGAGTTTTACAGTGTCATCGATGGATGACACTGTCATGGAAATTCAGGTGTCATCCGCAAAGGAAGACATGGTGCTGTGGCTTACATCTCTGTTTATGTCAGATATGAGGATGAGAAACAGGATGGGAGTGAGTACTGTGCCTTGTGGAACAAAGCTTTTCACTTTAGCCGCCTCAGACTTTACTCTGTTAACTATTACTCTGTGTTCTATTTGTTAGGAAGTTATAGATCTACCAACTTTTCTTATTTCTTTATCACACATTTTGTGCTCTATTACACCGTGGTCACATTTGTTGAAGGCTTTCGCAAAGTCTGTGTATACTACATCTGCATTTTGTTTATCCTCTAAAGCATCCAGGACCTTGTCATAGTGGTCCAGTAGTTGGGACAGGCAGGAGCGACCTGCTCTAAACCCGTGTTGCCCTGGGTTGTGTAATTAATCGGTATCTAGGTGGGTGGCGATCTTGCTGCTTTAACCTTTTCAAAGATTTTTATATGGGACGTTAGAGCTATCGGTCTGTAGTTCTTTGCAATTGCTTTACTGCCACCTTTGTGGAGTGGGGCTATACCCATAACATCTGTGCCCTCAAAATCTTTTACAAAAAAAAATATTTTCTATATGAAATACCCGAGTAAAAGCTTACTTAATCACCATAATCTTAACGTTTTGCTTCATTTTCTGACACCTAGTTTAACCTTTCTAGCAGTGCTGTAGTTTCTAATATACATGGGTACTGCTGCCACACACGATTTCATTCACAGTATATGTATGACCTCCATTCCTTCCTTTTCATTACAAATTAACCATGATACTCAAAACTTAGCATAATAAAAGTGAGGAGAAGAAAGGTAACAGTAATTATGTAAATTGCTAGGCTGAGTCTCACTCGCATGGTGGTGGTGTCTTACCTGGAGTTTACCTGGAGAGAATTCCAGGGGTCAACGCCCCTGCGGCCCGGTCTGTGACCAGACCTCATGTTGGACCAGAGCCTGATCAACCAGGCTGTTACTGCTGGCCGCACGCAGTCCAACATACGAACCACAGCCTGGCTGGTCAGGTACCGACTTTAGGTGCCTGTCCAGTGCCTGCTTGAAGACAACCAGGGGTTTGTTGGTAATCCCCCTGATGTATGCTGGGAGGCAGTTGAACAATCTTGGGCCCCTGACACTTATTGTGTTGTCCCTCAACGTGCTAGTGGCACCCCTGCTTTTCATTGGGGGGATGTTACATCGCCTGCCTAGTCTTTTGCTTTCGTAGGGAGTGATTCTCGTGTGCAAGTTTGGTACTAATCCCTCGAGAATTTTCCACGTGTATATAATAATATATCTCTCCCGCCTGCTTTCTAGAGAGTACAGGTTTAGGAACTTCAAGCGTTCCCAGTAATTGAGGTGGTTTATCGCAGTTATGAGTGCCGTGAAGGTTCTCTGCACATTTTCAAGGTCAGCAATTTCACCTGCCTTGAAAGGTGCAGTTAGTGTGCAGCAATATTCCAGCCTAGATAGAACAAGCGATCTGTAAAGTGTCAACATGGGCTTGGCATCCCTGGTTTTGAAGGTTATCATTATCCATCCTGTCATTTTTCTAGCAGATGTGATTGCTACGGTGTTATGGTCCTTGAAGGTGAGATCCTCTGACATGATCACTCCCAGGTCTTTGACATTAGTTTATCACTCTATTGTGTGGTTGGAATTAGTTTTGTACTCCGATGAGATTTTAATTTTCTCACGTTTTCCGTATCTGAGTAATTGAAATTTCTCATCATTGAACTTCATATTGTTTTCTGCAGCCCATTTAAAGATTTGGTTTATGTCTGCTTGGAGTCTTGCAGTGTCTTCAACGGTGGACACTGTCATACAGATTCGGGTGTCATCTGCAAAGGAAGACACGGCACTGTGGCTTATATCCCTGTCTATGTCCGATATAAGGATGAGGAACAGGATGGGAGCGAGTACTGTGCCTTGTGGAACAGAGCTTTTCACAGTACCTGCCACAGACTTTACTCTGTTGACTACTACTCTTTGTGTTCTACTTGTTAGGAAATTATAGATCCATCTACCAACTTTTCCTGTTATTCCTTTATCACGCATTTTGTGTGCTATTACACCATGGTCACACTTGTCAAAGGCTTTTGCAAAGTCTGTGTAGTATATAACATCTGCATTCTGTTTGTCTTCTAGAGCATCCAGGACCTTGCCGTAGTGGTCCAGTAATTGTGACAGACAGAAGCGACCTGCTCTAAACCCATGCTGCCCTAGGTTATGCAATTGATGGGTATCAAGATGAGTGGCGATCTTGCTTCTTAGAACCCTTTCAAAAAAATTTATGATATGGGACGTTAGCGCTATTGGTCTGTTGTTCTTTGCTATTGCTTTACTGCCCCCTTTGTGGAGTGGGGCTATGTCTGTTGTTTTTAGTAACTGCGGGACGACCCCAGTGTCCATGCTCCCTCTCCATAGGATGTTAAAAGCACGTGATAGGGGGTTCTTGCAGTTCTTGATGAACACGGAGTTCCATGAGTCTGGGCCTGGAGCGGAGTGCATGGGCATGTCATTTATTGCCTTTTCGAAGTCATTTGGCGTCAGGGTGATGTCAGATAGGCATGCGTCTGTCAAGTTCTGTGGCACTCTCATAAAAAAATTCATTTAGGTCTTCGACTTTCAGTCTGGTTAGCGGCTCGCTAAAAACTGAGTCATACTGGGACTTAGGTAACTCACTCATTTCCTTGCTGTCATCTGTGTAGGACCCATCCCGTTTAAGTAGGGGCCCAATACTGGTTGTTGTTCACGACTTTGATTTGGCATAAGAAAAGAAATACTTTGGGTTTTTTTCAATTTCATTTATGGCTTTTAGTTCTTCCCGCGTTTCTTGATTCCTGTAAGATTCCTTTAGTTTTAATTCGTTGTTTGCTATTTCTCTGACTAGTGTCTCCCTTCATATTTCAGATATATTGGCCTCTTGTAGCCGCTCCGTTATTCTTTGCCTTTGCCTGTATAGGGAGCGCCTCTCTCTTTCTACTTTGCATCTTCTCCCCCTTTCCTTAAGGGAATTTGCCTTGAGCAAACCTCAAGTACCACAGAGTTAATTTGTTCTAGACATAGGTTAGGATCCGTGATGCTTAGGATATCTTCCCAGTTTATATCATTTAGGACTTGGTTTACTTGGTCCCACCTTATGTTTTTGTTATTGATATAGAAACTTGTTTTGGGACTGCCCCCTTGTAAGCTGCACTCTGGGCAAGCACTGTTGACACCGACACTCTGAGACACTTCTCTCAGACTTACAAGTGGCTAAGGAACAAATTTCTATCTAATTGCAGTAAGGGGAACCCCACACTGCCTACACAATACTGGAAGGGGGTTTACTTACTTGAAAAAAAGGGTGGCTGTGGGTGTCCTGATCTTCCTTATCTATGACCCCCTCCTAACACCATGTGCAGTGGGGAAACTTTGTCTGCAAAAGATGGTGTAATTAGTGTCCTGCCTGCACCTCAGAGTTCCCTGGTTCCTAGGAGATCCCTTGAGCAATATATGCAGTAAGTAACACTAGCTTCCAGACTTGAACTTAAGAGACGACGCTGGTACCTACCAACACAAAGTCGTCAGTCCGCTTAAGACACCACAGATAACTCACTAACGTTTCCCCCAGAAAACTGGCCAGATACTGAGAGAAAGAAAGCCTAGTCTTACTGTAATGGGTCTGGATGGAGGGAGATTTCCTCGGTACTTCGGGATCTCCTCCAGGGCCCCAGGACAGATGTTGGGTCACGTGGGGAATGCTGTTGGATCACAGCATGTCTTCTCCAGGTGGAGTCTTGTCTGGTAAGAAGGAACTGGTGCTCTTACCCGCCTAGATTCAAGTGTAGAGCTGCCAGTTCTCGTTAGCTAACATAATCTAATGCTTGCCTATTCAGGCCTATAACTACCTATATTAGGGTGCTAGAGCTACATTATTAATATCTAACGTTGCCTTAATAATCCTACTATTAGTTTCGAACTGTACAAACTTGCCTAGGTGTGCCTAGGTGGATAAATCTATCAACTAAATGTACATAATAGTTACTTTCATTGGCTCAAATGTGTGTGTGTTTTGGTTGGGAGTGTGGGTTCCTGAACTCCGAGGGCTGATCCGTGGTATGTTTAAGGCTCCTAACAGCTCATTTACCCTGTGGAACTTTTAGTGACTAAAAAAGTTTCCACAATGGAAGTTGAATTTGGAGAAGGCTCCTCGCGGCTGATCACATTTTGTTGATCTGTGGCTCCCGCATGCATGTCTGGACCTCTATTATGTTGTGATCTGAGTATATTGTTTTTGATATGATGACATTTCGTATCAGATCATCATTGTTGGTGAAGATGAGGTCCAGCGTATTCTCTAATCTTGTGGGCTCTACTATTTGCTGGTTTAAGGTGAATTTGGTGCAGAGATTTAAAAGTTCATGTGTGTGCGAGTTTTCATCTGAGCTGCCTAAAAAGAAAATATTGCAAGCAGTGATTACTGTACTACATGGATATGATTTTAACCCTCGACCCTGAATAAGTGGATCCTACTACTTTTTGTCTAAATATTTGGTTTTAAAGCTTTACCTATACTTGAGTACTATATATGCCATAGAAATATATTGTAGATAATAATAGCTGTGTTCATTATGAATTTCAAACAATACGCACATACTATATTTGTAAGTACGTATAGTACATTTATGCTCATAATTGTTTAAATATCACAGACAACAGAGAGCCTATCCACCTGGGGAGGAGTAGTCGAGGCTGAGGAAGATGCTCCTACGCTGCTGCCTTCTACACACCAGCCTCCTTCCACACATGAGGCGTCTTCCACAAACCAGCCATCATCTACACACCAACCATCCTCCACACATGAGCCTCCAAGCACACACCTGCCACAAGACAGCAAGCCCATAGTAGATGCAGCTGTGGATAAGACAATAAAGCCCTTGGATGAGAGACTAAGTGAAGAAGAGCCACTTAAAGAGGGAAAAGAGGAGATTATGGCAGAGGAAATGTACTCAACTGAGGTACCAACCACCATCATACCCAAGGCTCAAGCCTATGCTCCCTCCAGCAGTGAGTAGGCTTACAGTGAAGAGAGACTTCTTAATAATTTAACCTGATTAATTATTCATTATTATTCCATTGAAGTATAATTTTCAAAGATATTTAATAAGTCTTT
>WNWK01034980.1:0-20090 GCA_009830355.1 Cherax destructor
CGTAATCTATTAAGGCAACTGAATAAAGAATTGGAAAACAGTATAATAGGATACAATATTTCCAAGACTGTGAAAAAGACTGGAGTTATACCGAGATGGGAAAAACCCAAAATAACAAAACTCACAGGAGGAGTGAAATACCCAGAGGGTACAAAACAAAGAGAAAGAAAGGGAAAAAATCACTATAAGGACTAGCAGCCATACAAACGGTGGACTACATGTGCCTAGAAAACATTGCAGAGCAGATCACGGTAGTAAGAAACCTAATACACAACGAGTTTGATAAAGACACGGCTAAGGATATAACGGCCATGCCATGGAATTTAACAAACACACGGAAGAAACCCACCCCCTCCAAAAATATTGGTATTGGGTAAAGGGCAGGGACATACCAGAGAACAACACGGTACTAGATGCCATCATGACTAAATGGCAAGAGGTACTAGAAACTCGAGAGGATGAGAGGTCAGAGAAAAATGAAGAACAGAATGACAAAGTAAAAGACAAAACAGAGGAAAAAGAGGAAGGGGAAGATGACGAGGAGATTAAGATTCTGGTGAAAACTCTGAAAAAACTTGTATCAAAACCAGAGAGAAACGAGAAACCTAACCCCAAAACGACAGAAGGTAAAAAAAAACCGAGTACAAAGAAACAGAATTTCAACAAGCCAAAAGAAATTAACCTGACTAAAAAAAAACAGGAAGCAAACCCTAGATATCAACCGCCAGGGAGACAACAAAACTATAAACCAAGATACTTCAAACCGTACACTAACTATGGGTACAGAAATGAGTATGAAGGGAACAGAGTACAGACCACGATATTACAAACCATACAATAATTACGGATACAGAAATAAAAATGAGGGAGAGAAGAATTTTTTCCAGAAGAGAGGGGGAGGGGGAGAATACTGGAGAAACCAGGAGAGACCACCACCCCCCTGGAAGGAAAATCACTACCCAAGTCAGGGACAGGGGAGGAAGAATTACTACCCGAGGGAGATACAAACAGTACAACGAAGGCAGATGGGGAAACGAGAACAACTGGAGAAACTAGTGGTTTCAGAAGTACCCTTAACAGCACTAGAAAGGAGAGTACTAAGCAAGGGACTATCCTTCGTGCCAGGGCCCCCGAGGAGAAATATAATAAAGATATGAATGAAGCTCTAGATAAACTAGAAAATCAGATTAACAATGACTTTGAGAAAGCGTGGAATATGGATATGATGGGTGTAAAAGGTGGAAGAAAAACATTACCACTGACGACATCAGAAAAGTATATGAAACCCCCATACTTGGCAAACACAGCGTCTATGAAAATGCCAGGACTAAGAAAAAACATAGAAAACATGAAAGAAAATATGAAGAGAGGAATGAGAAACTATAGAACCAGACCTAACCTTAAACAGAAAGAGAAACAGAGTCTGGACGGACTGGAAAAAAGAACTGATATGGTAATCAGTGACTCAGATAAAGGATCGGAAATAGTAGTATTTAAAACAGAAAATTATATAAAGGCGGGGGAAAAAAACGTAAAGAATAGAGAAACGTATGAAGAAATAGATAAGCCCGAATTGTTACTAAAGGAGATACAAGACAGGAAAAGAATTAATAATGGAAATATACAGCAACGAAGGGGAAAAGGGTACAATGAATGTAGCCTTGAGAGACTCCTTCCTTAAATTCAAATCAAAGATCCCACATATGTATTTCCTACCTAAGACACAAGGAGAGAGATCAAGAGACGGGAACATTTAAAACAAGGCCCGTATTGTCAGGGTGCATGGCACCGACAAGGCCAGTGGATAAAATACTTACGGTGATACTCATGCCATTAGTAGAACTACTAGTCGATAGAATAAGAGATACGAAACACTTCCTAAATATCATAGATCTAAAAAGAGAATTAGGCAAAACTACGGAGGATATCAGGTTAGTCTCGCTAGACATTGAGGCACTGTATCCCTCAATACCACAAAAAGAAGCAGCCAAAATAGTGGCAGGCTTTTACAAACAAAATATAGAAAGAAGCAGAGGGAAACTATACCAAATGGGGATAAAAAAGCCACCAGGAGAAAAACTGATAGAAAAATGTATTGAACATGTAATGGGAGACACGATATTGAAATTTAACAAAGTAACCTACAGGCAGAAAACAGGAACTGCAATAGGAGCATCTGTCTCGGTAGCCATTGCAGAGATTTTTGTTCACGTTGTATTGGAGGAGTACAAGTGGTATACAATACAGACAAGATGAAAATTAAGACGTGTCTTAATTTTCATCTTGTCGGTATTGTATACCACTTTTGTACAACTTGTCAGACACTGCAACAACATGGAATCTTGATTCTGAGGACCTGCACATACCCTTCTTCACGGCTACAACTACTACTATTACCCATCTCTTTGGGTATGACCTACTTCCACTGGGGAATCCCGCCTACCAGTGACTACCCGTCCTTCTCAGCTGACGCCTATTTAAGGTCAAGCATTCTTACCTGGACTTCAGATTCTCTACACCAGCGGTGCTGAACACACCTACTCCTAGGCCGAGGGACTGATTACCTCATATTTTTGTATATAGTTCTACTCTCTTCAAATTATGTCCTAGAATTTTGTATTGATAAAGCCAATGGTTGGCGAAACTGTTACTATAAAGTTTTAGATGTTGCACATGTGTCTTAATTTTCATTGGAGGAGGACCTGGACATGGAATATCTAGGCCTAATCTCATACAACAGATACATAGATGACATTTTTTGCCTAGTAAAAGGAGGCGAAAAAAAATCCAAAAACTGAAAGATTGGGCAAACAGAAGACACCCATCCCTGAACTTCACGGCAGAACACCATAAGGAACTACCATTCCTTGACACTATGGTTTATCTAAACGATGAAAGGGAACTGCAAACTAAGGTATATTACAAACAGGGGAATGCCCACCAGTACCTCTTGTGGGATTCATCACACCCACGATCCCTGAAACAATCACTGCCTTACTCCTTAGCCCTAAGGATAAAACGGATCTGCGGTGAGAAAGAAGAATATGAGAAGGCTCTGAAGGACATGTGGATGTTTTTCGAGCTGCGAGGATATCCAGAAGGGGTGCTAAGATCAGCTGAAGAGAAAATAAATAAAACAGACAGCAACTCCTGAGGATTAACAAAAAAACGGGAAACGGAAGGAATATCCTTCCCTCCTGTTCGACAGACCCCTCCCAAAGATCTTTAGAACGGAACTAAAGGGCTTGTGGGACTGGATAGGACGAGAATTTGAGGAGCTTCATGGGCTAAACATCTACCCAAGGAGCCGCCTATGCTAGCCTGGAAAAAGGACGCCTCCCTGAAGGACAGACTGATAAGGGCGGAATTCCCAAAGAGAAGACATTCATGAGGAAAGAAGCAGAAAGACGTATACTGGGAGTCTAACGGACGGCTTGAGTGGTAGGCAACAACCCAAAAAAGAACTCCGGCTAGTTTGTGTGGTGCACTGCCTATACCTGATGTTATTGTTCTGAAAGGAATATTATGTCTGTGTGTCTTGAGTAAACCATACATGTGTGCTGGTTTAGAGTTGCTGGGTTTCAAACACAGAAGTTTCTTCCATTCATTAGTGCGTTTGAGTATTTGTCTGGTTTTGTATAGGAAATATTTGGCGAGTGTCTCCCACTGTTGTGTGCTGATGGGTTCGTATGTAGACTGATCATTTAAAAGATCCATCATTTTGTTGTAGTCACTGGGTGACAATAATATTTGGGTCATTGGCAAGGTCCTTAAGAGCAGTGATATACCGTCTAGGAAGATTAGTAGAAGTTGCAAGAGCAGAAGTTCTTGCCAAACATCTTTCCTGCCTTCTAGGGACCATCAGCCCCGCTCATCTTAAGCATTCAGGCGACGTCCTCAACCGCATCAGAAACCTCCATCCGAAACAATTAACTAAGTAGTTTGGAAGTAACTTCTCTCTTCCCTAAAGTACCTACCACACAAGCCATTGACGTTCTACGTACGTAGTCAATCAGGACCTTAATCTTCCTCTACCTCCCGGAGATTCTGTAAACTTGATTGAACTCTGCATTAATTTCAATTGCTTTTCTTTCAATAACAGGCTCTACAAACAAACCTACGGTATGGGAATGGGGTCCCCATCAGACCCGTCTCAACCAGCTTATATAAGGAGCACCTGGAAGCTGAACACTTCATCATCCCCACCAGGGTCACTTGGTTATGTTATGTGGACGACGTCCTCAACTTCCAAACGTCTTTATGTGTAGAATCGGGAAAGGCTCAATGCAGTTGAACTTGGCTATCCAGTTTACACTAGAAGAGTCCAATAACAAGCTACCTTTTCTAGACGTCCTCATTCACAAAGTAGATAATCTAAGATTTCAAGTTTACCGAAAACCTACAAACCAAAATGATCTCACCCACTTTATTTCAGTCAAGATATTAAGACCTAAAAAGGCATCATCGGATTTTTCCTAAGAGCATACCGAATTTGTAGTCCCGAGTTTCTTGACGAGGAATGTACTTGCACATCAAACCTTCACTGATCTACATTTTCCTTCCTTTTTCATCAAGACCAAGAAAAGAGCTCTTCAGATCAATTCTCCACACACCACCACTCCTAAGTTATAATCCTTCCCAACAACCAGGTTGAATTGAACGTTTCTAAGGTACTCGCACAAACTAACACTAGTCGCCATCGCATCCAGCACTTCCATAAGGGATCTAACCAGGACAAAATCGAACCACCACGAACCATTAAATGCAGATATTTACACTATACCTTGTGGAGACTGTGACAGAATATATGTAGGTAAAACAGCAAAGAACCTCTAAACACGTCTCAATGAATACATTAACGCATGTAAGAACTATAACTTGAACAACGCCTGTGTACAAAACTGGAATTCCACCAATTACCTCATGAAATTCAACAACGCCTGACTAGTGATCAGAACCTAATTTCCACATTCATCGAAGTTTCTAACACAATCAAGCAAAATAATGGCAGCTTCATCATCTCTGAAATATTAGCAAAAATCCTTCTCAAAACAAACCCTGCCATCACAGTCGCTGCTGCTAATACTACACAGGAACAGACCTCAAATCCAACCACTAACATACATTTATCTAACCTATTTTTATGCTACCCAAGTAATAGCTTTTATAATCTTTTACTCATGTGCAGGTTGATTGTTCTAGCACATTGTATTACTACTACAACTAATATTACTACCACTAGTATTACACCTCACTAAACCTATATATACCCTCTACTGCCTGCAATAATACGACACTTTTGGATTATAGCATGAGGAGATTTATGGCATATCATTAAACGGTGCAAGGAGGATATTCATCAAATTAGCTTGCACTGCAGCTTATCAACGAGTCGTCGATACATACCAGGAGAAAAAGTTAGTGGTACATCAAGGCCTAGAGGTATGTTTGAAAGATGTTTCTGCCACTTTTAAGTGGATTAAGGTGCAATGTGCCCTTTGAATCCGGACAAGAGGATATTAAAGATGTATTTAAGAGTTATGGCATAATACATGCTGTAAACATAGGACGATGGGCGCAGGGGCTATATGCTGGCGTTTTAGAGGGAACATACTCCATCAAAATTTCCTTGAGGAAACCTATTCCCTCTTATGTACTTATGGAGAATTTTCGCACACAGGTGTACGTCACATACCCAGGGCAGGTGAGGACATGTCGACTGTGTGGAAACCCGGGTCACTTGGCTGCTGAGTGTAGCCAAAGGAGAGAGGATTGGCGTCGAGGTGGAGCAGAGCAGCGACAGAGAAACGAAGTAAGGAATGTAACGAAGGATGGAACAGAAGGAAGCATGGAGTGTGCGGCGATGCAGGGAGAAGAGAAGACATCATGGAGCGTGGAGGTGGACAGAGCGGAGATGGAGGAACTAAGGATGAGTGGGAAGAGCAGGGAGGTGGTGTCAGAAGGGGAAAAGACTGGGCCAGACACGGAAGAGGAAGGTATAACTGGTCAGGAGGCTGAGATTTTGAGGGATCTCAATGAGATTCTTGAAGGTGAAGAGCTGACTTTGGAGGGGTCAACCAGTGAGGTGTGTGGCACTGGGGTTCTGGAGCAGAACCAGGAACAGGTGGGTGGTGGTGAGGCAGCAGGAGAGGGGTGTGGTAAAGCTGTGTTGGATGTCATACAGGTGGAGGTGCACAATGAGCAGGTAAATGAGGACCAGAGAGACAGGGGAGAATCTAGGAAGAGAACTGGTAATGATGTCCTCACACCAGCACAGAGACCTGGTAAGAAAATTTGGTCTGAAGTTGTAGTTGGACAACAGACAAGAGCTAGAGGTAGTGGGGGTGATAAGGGTAAAGGGGGGATGGGAGGTGACAGGAAGGGTCACAGGTATAACTTTGGAGAGGAAACAACCGAAACCAAAAGGAAAACCTCAACCGTTACCTTCCGGTGTTTAAGTATGAACGTGAATGGCCTTAAAAATGAGGCCAAACGAAAGTGGGTAGAAGTGACATTGATTAGGTACAGGGTAGATGTAGTGTTTTTTCAAGAGCACAATTATAGGTGTGGGTGGGATTTACAGTTGAAAGGATATCAGTGTTTTGTGGGAGGTTCCGAGTTGTTCAAGGGGGGTGTGGTTGTGGGTATTAGGGACACGTGCCCATTTGTATTGCAGTCATGGGAAGAGGGAGGGGGGGGGGGAGAGTGGTAAGGGTTGATGGTCAATGGGGGGAGGTCCAGGTTAGTTTTATTGGAGTGTATATGCCGGCGATTTCAAATAATAGGGTCAAGGAACAATTCGTGAGGGATGAATTAATTTATGCTTTCAGGGGTCTGCCGCAGGTGGTCATCATTGCGGGAGACTGCAACAGCGTTATTAGGGTAAGGGACGTAGAGCCGAGAGGAACAGGTAGTGTTTTGAGGATCTTACGGGAAGTTTTGGATGCGGTGGGGGTTGTCGATGCGGTGGGAGGGCGTTGCGAGCCTGTAGAATACACTTTTTTTAGGGGCAATTATGCGGCTAGATTGGATCGAATTTATGTTTCGAGAGCGGTAGGGGTGGAGAAAGTGGAATGTTTGGATGTAGGTTTTTCAGATCACAAGGGTGTGTTGATGCAAGCGGGTTGGGAGAGGGCTGTGAGGGTATACTCGAGTTATTGGAAACTTAACGTGGCAATGTTTAATAGGGTAGAGGGGATTGTGGATTTTGAGGGATGGTGGGAGGGTCAGTGGAGGGGTGTAGTACATGCGGCGAGGTGGTGGAATGAGTGTGGGAAGAAGGGGATAAAGGAGTACTTTGAGAAGGTGGGAAGGGAGGATGCTTGATATAGGTATGGTTACCAGAGGTATTTAGAGGGTTTATTGAGGGATAGTTATGGTGGGCAAAGCAGGGGAAGGCATGCAGAGAGTGTTGAGGGAGTAAGAAGGGCTCTGAAAGACATTCAGTATGAGAGGTTTCACGCTTTACGGGTACGAAGTGGGATGGAGGAGGTGTTAAGGGGGGATAAGGCGCCTGCGGTGGTGTTGAGGCAATTTCAGAAGCGTAGACAGGGTATGTTGTTGACATCTGTAGAGGTGGAAGAGGAGATGTGGGGGTATGAGGTGGGAAGTGTTTTGCAAACTACAGAGGGGATGACTGGTTATGTGGAGTGTTGGTTTGGTAGGAAGTTTGCAGAAGAGGAAAGGGATGAGAGGGCTTGTGTCCAATTATTAGGGGGAATTAATAGAAGGTTGAATGAGGATGATAGGAAGGCAATAGAGGGGGACATAACGGAAGAAGTAGTTTGGGAGGCGGTTAAAGGGTTAAGGGCTGGAAAATCGCCAGGTATAGATGGATTACCGGGGGAAGTATACATGCAATACTGGCAGGTGCTGAGAGGGGTGCTAGTCAGGGTCTTCAATGACATGAGGGAGACAGGAGTAATGGAGAAGTCAGTTAGGACAGGAGTTGTAGTGTTAGTGCCTAAATGTAAAACACCAAAGGGGTTTAAGGACTATAGGACTATTGCGCTCATGTGTACTGACTAAGATATTTGCAATGATTTTGGCTAATAGAATCAAAAGAGGTTTAGGGAATATGTTGCACGAGGGACAATTTGGGATACCAGGGAGAAGTTTTAGGAATGGTCACAGTAGAATAAAAGAGTTTATTGAAGTAAATCAAGGGAGGAAGTGTTGGGGCTGGATTGGCAGATGGCTTATGACAGGGTGAATAGAGGGGTGCTGTTAGATATCTTAGAAAGGCTAGGTTTTGGAGAAGAAATTGTAGGATGGGTAAGAACTTTATATGCAGAGGCGTTGATGAGGATACAAATAAATGGGATGGTTGGGTGGGCGGTGAACATGGGAAGGGGACTGAGACAGGGATGTCCTCTGTCACAGATCCTCTTTGCTTGTTTCCAAGATCCTTTTTATAGGGTAGTAGATGAGGGTTTAAGGGTAGAAGGGGACATAGGGGAGGATAGGGCAGGGATAGTAGGTTATGTAGATGACACTACGTTGTTAATAAAGACAGAGGAGAGTTTGAGATGGGTTAGAGGTTGGGTGGAGCTTTTTGGTCAGGCAACAGGAATGAGGGTTAATGGAAGTAAATCACACCTATTAGAGGTAGGTAGTTGGAGTGGGGGAACATTGGATTTAAGGGAGGGTTGGCAATGTGTAGAAGCTTTAAAAATCTGTGGGATAGTGTTTTGTAGCGATGGCAGGGTAGCAAGAGAGAAGAATTCGGGGGAAGTGGTAGATTCAGCTTTGAAGCGAATGAGGGGCTGGGGAGTTGGGGACATAACGCTGTTGCAAAGGGTGGTGGTCATTAATGTTTTAATTTTTAGTAAATTGTGGTTTAGAGCGGCGGTTTATCCATTATTAGATGCTGATGTGAAAAGGCTACAAAAGAGAGTGCTTAGGTTTATTTGGGGGAATGGAAGGCATTGGTTGAGTAGGGAGGTAGTGGAGACAAGTGTTAAAAATGGAGGGATGGGTTTGATTCCGTTGAGGAGAAGGTTGAAAAGTGTGTTTGTAAAGCAGGAAATTATGATGAAGGGGGAGCTGAGGGGTAGAAGGGTGGGTGCAGTAATGGGTGAGGTTAGGAAGTGGTGGGGGGTAGGGAGCTTAGGGAGTGTGAGGCGGTGTTACGGGTACTCCTGGTGGAGAATACTGGAGAAACCAGGAGAGACCACCACCCCCCTGGAAGGAAAATCACTAACCAAGTCAGGGACAGGGGAGGAAGAATTACTACCCGAGTCAAGGACAAGGGAGATACAAACAGTACAACGAAGGCAGATGGGGAAACGAGAACTGGAGAAACTAGTGGTTTCAGAAGTACCCTTAACAGCACTAGAAAGGAGAGTACTAAGCAAGGGACTATCCTTCGTGCCAGGGCCCCCGAGGAGAAATATAATAAAGATATGAATGAAGCTCTAGATAAACTAGAAAATCAGATTAACAATGACTTTGAGAAAGCGTGGAATATGGATATGATGGGTGTAAAAGGTGGAAGAAAAACATTACCACTGACGACATCAGAAAAGTATATGAAACCCCCATACTTGGCAAACACAGCGTCTATGAAAATGTCAGGACTAAGAAAAAACATAGAAAACATGAAAGAAAATATGAAGAGAGAAATGAGAAACTATAGAACCAGACCTAACCTTAAACAGAAAGAGAAACAGAGTCTGGACGGACTGGAAAAAAGAACTGATATGGTAATCAGTGACTCAGATAAAGGATCGGAAATAGTAGCATTTAAAACAGAAAATTATATAAAGGCGGGGGAAAAACAGGTAAAGAATAGAGAAACGTATGAAGAAATAGATAAGCCAGAATTATTACTAAAGGAGATACAAGACAGGAAAAGAATTAATAATGGAAATATACAGCAACGAAGGGGAAAAGGGTACAATGAATGTAGCCTTGAGAGACTCCTTCCTTAAATTCAAATCAAAGATCCCACATATGTATTTCCTACCTAAGAGACAAGGAGAGAGATCAAGAGACGGGAACATTTAAAACAAGGCCCGTATTGTCAGGGTGCATGGCACCGACAAGGCCAGTGGATAAAATACTTACGGTGATACTCATGCCATTAGTAGAACTACTAGTCGATAGAATAAGAGATACGAAACACTTCCTAAATATCATAGATCTAAAAAGAGAATTAGGCAAAACTACGGAGGATATCAGGTTAGTCTCGCTAGACATTGAGGCACTGTATCCCTCAATACCACAAAAAGAAGCAGCCAAAATTGTGGCAGGCTTTTACAAACAGAATATAGAAAGAATCAGAGGGAAACTATACCAAATGGGGATAAAAAAAAGCCACCAGGAGAAAAACTGATAGAAAAATGTATTGAACATGTAATGGGAGACACGATATTGAAATTTAACAAAGTAACCTACAGGCAGAAAACAGGAACTGCAATAGGAGCATCTGTCTCGGTAGCCATTGCAGAGATTTTTGTTCACGTTGTATTGGAGGAGTACAAAAGTGGTATACAATACCGACAAGATGAAAATTAAGACGTGTCTTAATTTTCATCTTGTCGGTATTGTATACCACTTTTGTACAACTTGTCAGACACTGCAACAACATGGAATCTTGATTCTGAGGACCTGCACATACCCTTCTTCACGGCTACAACTACTACCCATCTCTTTGGGTATGACCTACTTCCACTGGGGAATCCCGCCTACCAGTGACTACCCGTCCTTCTCAGCTGACGCCTATTTAAGGTCAAGCATTCTTACCTGGACTTCAGATTCTCTACACCAGCGGTGCTGAACACACCTACTCCTAGGCCGAGGGACTGATTACTTCATATTTTTGTATATAGTTCTACTCTCTTCAAATTATGTCCTAGAATTTTGTATTGATAAAGCCACTGGTTGGCGAAACGTTTACTATAAAGATACCCAGATGTTGCACATGTGTCTTAATTTTCATTGGAAGAGGACCTGGACATGGAATATCTAGGCCTAATCTCATACAACAGATATAGATGACATTTTTTGCCTAGTAAAAGGAGGCGAAAAAAACATCCAAAAACTGAAAGATTGGGCAAACAGAAAACACTCATCCCTGAACTTCACGGCAGAACACCATCATAAGGAACTACCATTCCTTGACACTATGGTTTATCTAAACGATGAAAGGGAACTGCAAACTAAGGTATATTACAAACAGGGGAATGCCCACCAGTACCTCTTGTGGGATTCATCACACCCACGATCCCTGAAACAATCACTGCCTTACTCCTTAGCCCTAAGGATAAAACGGATCTGCGGTGAGAAAGAAGAATATGAGAAGGCTCTGAAGGACATGTGGATGTTTTTCGAGCTGCGAGGATATCCAGAAGGGGTGCTAAGATCAGCTGAAGAGAAAATAAATAAAACAGACAGCAACTCCTGAGGATTAACAAAAAAACGGGAAACGGAAGGAATATCCTTCCCCTCCTGTTCGACAGACCCCTCCCAAAGATCTTTAGAACGGAACTAAAGGGCTTGTGGGACTGGATAGGACGAGAATTTGAGGGAGCTTCATGGGCTAAACATCTACCCAAGGAGCCGCCTATGCTAGCCTGGAAAAAGGACGCCTCCCTGAAGGACAGACTGATAAGGGCGGAATTCCCAAAGAGAAGACATTCATGAGGGAAAAAGCAGAAAGACGTATACTGGGAGTCTAACGGACGGCTTGAGTGGTAGGCAACAACCCAAAAAAGAACTCCGGCTAGTTTGTGTGGTGCACTGCCTATACCTGATGTTATTGTTCTGAAAGGAATATTATGTCTGTGTGTCTTGAGTAAACCATACATGTGTGCTGGTTTAGAGTTGCTGGGTTTCAAACACAGAAGTTTCTTCCATTCATTAGTGCGTTTGAGTATTTGTCTGGTTTTGTATAGGAAATATTTGGCGAGTGTCTCCCACTGTTGTGTGCTGATGGGTTCGTATGTAGACTGATCATTTAAAAGATCCATCATTTTGTTGTAGTCACTGGGTGACAATAATATTTGGGTCATTGGCAAGGTCCTTAAGAGCAGTGATATACCGTCTAGGAAGATTAGTAGAAGTTGCAAGAGCAGAAGTTCTTGCCAAACATCTTTCCTGCCTTCTAGGGACCATCAGCCCCGCTCATCTTAAGCATTCAGGCGACGTTCTCAACCGCATCAGAAACCTCTCCATCCGAAACAATTAACTAAGTAGTTTGGAAGTAACTTCTCTCTTCACTAAAGTACCTACCACACAAGCCATTGACGTTCTACGTACGTAGTCAATCAGGACCTTAATCTTCCTCTACCTCCCGGAGATTCTGTCAACTTGATTGAACTCTGCATTAATTTCAATTGCTTTTCTTTCAATAACAGGTTCTACAAACAAACCTACGGTATGGGAATGGGGTCCCCATCAGACCCGTCTCAACCAGCTTATATATGGAGCACCTGGAAGCTGAACACTTCATCATCCCCACCAGGGTCACTTGGTTATGTTATGTGGACGACGTCCTCAACTTCCAAACGTCTTTATGTGCAGAATCGGGAAAGGCTCAATGCAGTTGAACTTGGCTATCCAGTTTACACTAGAAGAGTCCAATGACAAGCTACATTTTCTAGACGTCCTCATTCACAAAGTAGATAATCTAAGATTTCAAGTTTACCGAAAACCTACAAACCAAAATGATCTCACCCACTTTATTTCAGTCAAGATATTAAGACCTAAAAAGGCATCATCATCGGATTTTTCCTAAGAGCATACCGAATTTGTAGTCCCGAGTTTCTTGACGAGGAATGTACTTGCACATCAAACCTTCACTGATCTACATTTTCCTTCCTTTTTCATCAAAGACCAAGAAAAGAGCTCTTCAGATCAATTCTCCACACACCACCACTCCTAAGTTATAATCCTTCCCAACAACCAGGTTGAATTGAACGTTTCTAAGGTACTCGCACAAACTAACACTAGTCGCCATCGCATCCAGCACTTCCATAAGGGATCTAACCAGGACAAAATCGAACCACCACGAACCATTAAATGCAGATATTTACACTATACCTTGTGGAGACTGACAGAATATATGTAGGTAAAACAGCAAAGAACCTCTAAACACGTCTCAATGAATACATTAACGCATGTAAGAACTATAACTTGAACAACGCCTGCGTACAAAACTGGAATTCCACCAATTACCTCATGAAATTCAACAACGCCTGACTAGTGATCAGAACCTAATTTCCACATTCATCGAAGTTTCTAACACAATCAAGCAAAATAATGGCAGCTTCTTCATCTCTGAAATATTAGCAAAAATCCTTCTCAAAACAATAAACCCTGCCATCACAGTCGCTGCTGCTAATACTACACAGGAACAGACCTTCTCAAATCCAACCACTAACATACATTTATCTAACCTATTTTTATGCTACCCAAGTAATAGCTTTTATAATCTTTTACTCATGTGCAGGTTGATTGTTCTAGCACATTGTATTACTACTACAACTAATATTACTACCACTAGTATTACACCTCACTAAACCTATATATACCCTCTGTGTACATTAAAGTTTGTAACGGCTTGATAAAGCTCCTGGAGAGCGAAACGTTGCCACAATAAAATGTCACATTAGTTGCATTTGTGTCCTTTTACCTAACATTGTATTAATATTGGTAGAATTACCGACAATCTATGATCTTACAAGTATCTCAGCAACTCAGACCTGTTCTCTTTGCAGACTTTTGTCATCTCCCACCCTAAGCTGAATTCCCTCACTCTAAATGAAAAACTCAAAGTATTAACCTGGACAACTTCAAAAACTCGCACTTAATATTGACAAGATGTTACGGGTATGCCCTTGCCCGACATTAATGAGAGTAATATTCAAAAGTTTCACTTAATATTTTAAAGCCGATTTCTACACTATTAGCTAAAGTATAGATTTCTGGCCTTATAATATTGTATTAGTTAGGCTTTTATTATGTATGGTCTACGCAGATTGAGAGACCACTAGTTGGAGTGCCGGGTACTTGCTTACGTACCAGCCGGCCTCCCCCCTCAGTCATCGTACCCAATGATGTGACCACCGGATTCACCTGAGTCAGTCATTTAGCGGGTCTTTCATAGAGGACATGAGAGACTTACTTGTAAAGGTAGCTGACCTATGTTAAAAGGCCTGAGGACAGGTTGCAAGACCTAGAAACATGTCGCCATGAAACATACCTAAGCACAACCTACACATGTAATGTTCTTGACCTCATCTAAAAATACCTACTGTTTTTTTATTAAACTAGTTTTTTACTATATTGAAATAGAGAATGAGAGCGAGAGCGAGAGCGAGAGAGAGAGAGATAGAGATGGAAGAAGTAAGCCAACAGATGGCAGATCAAATACATAGACTCTGTAGAGAAGTAGAGAATAGTGAGGAGGATAAACCAGAGATTGAGAGAAATACGAGAGCCAAAATGGCAGAAATGAGACAGGCTAAAGAGCAAAGAGAAAAAAGAATGGGGAGAGAAACACAAACGCCCAAAAAGAGAAAGAGAGGAGAATGAGATAGAGACCTCGAGGAGGGAAGAAATCAATAGAAAAAGGGAGCAACAAGCTGATTTTGATCTTATACTAAGAGAGGAGAACACACTGAATAAAGTAAAAGACATAATAAAACCAATAACTAGCTCAGAATCGGAACCAGAAATAATAATAGTAGAAAGAGAAAGAGAACAAAACAATAAAAACAACTGATCATGGCCTGCCGACTTTCCTGGTGGGGCACAAAGATGGCAAGGAGGTAGAGGGCAAGTTTAAACAAGGCCAACTATTGACCCCAGAAGACATACTCCTAGGAGAGATGGCTGACACGGACACGGCAGAACAAACATACGAGTGGACAGGAACTAGAGCAATAAACCCAGAGAAAACATTTAAGGGACCATGGGCAACAGTAAATGGATTAAACCTCAAAGACGGGTGTGAGGGAAAAGTCCATAGATAGGAGTGATGAAAGTGTGAAGGTATGTAGAGTGATGGTTGAGTGGTAGTTTGCTTGTTAAGGTGGGGTGAGTGTCTCGCTGCTGCTATACCCCCCCTCCCTTTCCACCCGGTTGAAATCACTTGACTGACCACGCTCGATCTCACTGTAAGTACTTCACGGCTGCTCGTATCTTCATTATTTTATGTGTAAGAGCTTCACTCTTTAATTATTTTGAGCTTCACTCATGTTTAAAAATATTCACTTCTGCTATGTCCTGCCTTGGTTTTTGGTAGAGTTAATTATTACAGTTTCGCCATTTCTTTTAAAGGCCTAATGCCTACTATGTAAATTAATGCTAGAGTGGTGAGTAATTATTGTGGTTTCATTCCTCTGTGTCCGCTCGGATCATCGGATTCAAGGCTGAGTGGGGGGCCGGCGTACTCACCAATTGAGAAACAGTTACTCCACTATTTCTGCACTACCACCAGTAGTATCTCAGTACACACTAGAAACATCGGGCAACTGGACGTCATTAGGGGACAACTTACAACTGAGTCCCTGACATCATTTGTGACATTGTAACAGTTTGGAAGACTGTTGGATTTGTGGAAAACATCGAGGCAACACCACCACCACCACCGAGTCCTCATCATTGTGATTCATTGCTTCTGTGTAAAGATCCTCACAGCTGTAAATATTTAGCTTTGAATCATATATCTTTTTGTTTTCATTTTTCATTTTTCTTTAATATAGGATTATTATAATCATATTTACGTATTTATTATTTAAATTTCATTCTATTAAAATAAAGTGTTTATTTTTCTTGTTATTAGTCTTTTTCTATTAATCTTTTCCTGAGAAGATTGGGGACAACCTTCACAACGGGATACTAACCTCCTTCCCATACAGACTGGTCTAAGAGAAAATCATAACTAAAAGAATAGTAGATCCCCTAGACGATGTAGGTAGGGGTTGGAGACCATCCAAACTACTAAACAGAAAAGAACAGAGCCAGTAATCTATTAAGACAACTGAATAAAGAATTGGAAAACACGTATAATAGGATACAATATTTCCAAGACTGTGAAAAGACTGGAGTTATACCGGAGATGGGACAAAAAACACTCAAAATAACAAAACTCACAGGAGGAGTGAAATACCCAGAGTGGCTGCTAAAAACTATAGAGAAAGAAACGGAAAATAACTATAAAGGACTAGCAGCCATACAAACGGTGGGACTACATGTGGCTCTAGAAAACATTGCAGAGCAGATCACGGTAGTAAGAAACCTAATACACAACGAGTTTGATAAAGACACGGCTAAGGATATAACGGCCTATGCCATGGAATTTAACAAACACACGGAAGAAACCCACCCCCTCTCCAAAAATATTGGTATTGGATAACAGGGGCAGGGACATACCAGAGAACAACACGGTACTAGATGCCATCATGACTAAATGGCAAGAGGTACTAGAAACTCGAGAGGATGAGAGGTCAGAGAAAAATGAAGAACAGAATGACAAAGTAATAGACAAAACAGAGGAAGGGGAAGATGACGAGGAGATTAAGATTCTGGTGAAAACTCTGAAAAACTTATATCAAAACCAGAGAGAAACGAGAAACCTAACCCCAAAACGACAGAAGGTAAAAAAATACCGAGTAAAAAGAAACAGAATTTCAACAAGCCAAAAGAAATTAACCTGACTAAAAAAAAAAAAACCCAGGAAGCAAACCCTAGATATCAACCGCCAGGGAGACAACAAAACTATAAACCAAGATACTTCAAACCGTACACTAACTATGGGTACAGAAATGAGTATGAAGGGAACAGTACAGACCACAATATTACAAACCATACAATAATTACGGATACAGAAATAAAAATGAGGGAGAAAAGAATTTTTTCCAGAAGAGAGGGGGAGGGGGAGAATACTGGAGAAACCAGGAGACCACCACCCCCCTGGAAGGAAAATCACTACCCAAGTCAGGGACAGGGGAGGAAGAATTACTACCCGAGGGAGATACAAACAGTACAACGAAGGCAGATGGGGAAACGAGAACTGGAGAAACTAGTGGTTTCAGAAGTACCCTTAACAGCACTAGAAAGGAGAGTACTAAGCAAGGGACTATCCTTCGTGCCAGGGCCCCCGAGGAGAAATATAATAGAGAAAGATATGAATGAAGCTCTAGATAAACTAGAAAATCAGATTAACAATGACTTTGAGAAAGCGTGGAATATGGATATGATGGGTGTAAAAGGTGGAAGAAAAACATTACCACTGACGACATCAGAAAAGTATATGAAACCCCCATACTTGGCAAACACAGCGTCTATGAAAATGCCAGGACTAAGAAAAAACATAGAAAACATGAAAGAAAATATGAAGAGAGAAATGAGAAACTATAGAACCAGACCTAACCTTAAACAGAAAGAGAAACAGAGTCTGGACGGACTGGAAAAAAGAACTGATATGGTAATCAGTGACTCAGATAAAGGATCGGAAATAGTAGTATTTAAAACAGAAAATTATATAAAGGAGGGGAAAAACACGTAAAGAATAGAGAAACGTATGAAGAAATAGATAAGCCAGAATTGTTACTAAAGGAGATACAAGACAGGAAAAGAATTAATAATGGAAATATACAACAACGAAGGGGAAAAGGGTACAATGAATGTAGCCTTGAGAGACTCCTTCCTTAAATTCAAATCAAAGATCCCACATATGTATTTCCTACCTAAGACACAAGGAGAGAGATCAAGAGACGGGAACATTTAAAACAAGGCCCGTATTGTCAGGGTGCATGGCACCGACAAGGCCAGTGGATAAAATACTTACGGTGATACTGATGCCATTAGTAGAACTACTAGTCGATAGAATAAGAGATACGACACACTTCCTAAATATCATAGATCTAAAAAGAGAATTAGGCAAAACTACGGAGGATATCAGGTTAGTCTCGCTAGACATTGAGGCACTGTATCCCTCAATACCACAAAAAGAAGCAGCCAAAATAGTGGCAGGCTTTTACAAACAGAATATAGAAAGAAGCAGAGGGAAACTATACCAAATGGGGATAAAAAAGCCACCAGGAGAAAAACTGATAGAAAAATGTATTGAACATGTAATGGGAGACACGATATTGAAATTTAACAAAGTAACCTACAGGCAGAAAGCAGGAACTGCAATAGGAGCATCTGTCTCGGTAGCCATTGCAGAGATTTTTGTTCACGTTGTATTGGAGAGAGTACAAAGTGGTATACAATACCGACAAGATGAAAATTAAGACGTGTCTTAATTTTCATCTTGTCGGTATTGTATACCACTTTTGTACAACTTGTCAGACATTGCAACAACATGGAATCTTGATTCTGAGGACCTGCACATACCCTTCTTCACGGCTACAACTACTACCCATCTCTTTGGGTATGACCTACTTCCACTGGGGAATCCCGCCTACTAGTGACTACCCGTCCTTCTCAGCTGACGCCTATTTAAGGTCAAGCATTCTTACCTGGACTTCAGATTCTCTACACCAGCGGTGCTGAACACACCTACTCCTAGGCCGAGGGACTGATTACCTCATCTTTTTGTATATAGTTCTACTCTTCAAATTATGTCCTAGAATTTTGTATTGATAAAGCCACTGGTTGGCGAAACGTTTACTATAAAGATACCCAGATGTTGCACATGTGTCTTAATTTTCATTGGAGGAGGACCTAGACATGGAATATCCAGGCCTAATCTCATACAACAGATACATAAATGACATTTTTTGCCTAGTAAAAGGAGGCGAAAAAAACATCCAAAAACTGAAAGATTGGGCAAACAGAAGAAACCCATCCCTGAACTTCACGGCAGAACAACATCATAAGGAACTACCATTCCTTGACACTATGGTTTATCTAAACGATGAAAGGGAACTGCAAACTAAGGTATATTACAAACAGGGGAATGCCCACCAGTACCTCTTGTGGGATTCATCACACCCACGATCCCTGAAACAATCACTGCCTTACTCCTTGGCCCTAGGGATAAAACGGATCTGCGGTGAGAAAGAAGAATATGAGAAGACTCTGAAGGACATGTGGATGTTTTTCGAGCTGCGAGGATATCCAGAAGGGGTGCTAAGATCAGCTGAAGAGAAAATAAATAAAACAGATAGACAGCAACTCCTGAGGATTAACAAAAAAACGGGAAACTGAAGGAATATCCTTCCCCTCCTGTTCAACAGACCCCTCCCAAAGATCTTTAGAACGGAACTAAAGGGCTTGTGGGACTGGATAGGACGAGAATTTGAGGGAGCTTCATGGGCTAAACATCTACCCAAGGAGCCGCCTATGCTAGCCTGGAAAAAGGACGCCTCCCTGAAGGACAGACTGATAAGGGCGGAATTCCCAAAGAGAAGACATTCATGAGGAAAGAAGCAGAAAGACGTATACTGGGAGTCTAACGGACGGCTTGAATGGTAGGCAACAATCCAAAAAAGAACTTCGGCTAGTTTGTGTGGTGCACTGCCTATACCTGATGTTATTGTTCTGAAAGGAATATTATGTTTGTGTGTTTTGGGTCAACCATACACGTGTGCTGGTTTAGAGTTGCTGGGTTTCAAACACAGAAGTTTCTTCCATTCATTAGTGCGTTTGAGTATTTATCTGGTTTTGTATAGGAAATATTTGGCGAGTGTCTCCCACTGTTGTGTGCTGATGGGTTCGTATGTAGACTGATCATTTAAAAGATCCATCATTTTGTTGTAGTCACTGGGTGACAATAATATTTGGGTCATTGGCAAGGTCCTTAAGAGCAGTGATATACCGTCTAGGAAGATTAGTAGAAGTTGCAAGAGCAGAAGTTCTTGCCAAACATCTTTTTCCCGCCTTCTAGGGACCATCAGCCCCGCTCATTTTAAACATTCAGGCGGCGTTCTCAACCGCATCAGAAACCTCTCCATCCCAAACAATTAACTAAAAGTTTTGGAATAACTTTCTCTTCACTAAAGTACCTAAACCCCACAAGCCATTGACGTTCTACGTACGTAGTCAATCAGGACCTTAATCTTCCTCCACCTCCCGGAGATTCTGTCAACTTGATTGAACTCCATTAATTTCAATTGCTTTTCTTTCAATAACAG
>WNWK01034981.1:0-20090 GCA_009830355.1 Cherax destructor
ATAAAATTCTATTTAAAAGTTGAAAATCTAAGTATTTTAGCTAAAAAAATGAGTTTTCAAAAATTAAACGAATTAAAACGTCAAATATCAATAAAATAGATTTTGCAATTTTTCTGATCTTTTAAATTTTCATTATTTTGAAAATAATAGAAATATTCTAAATTAATATTTTTTTAAATTTTAATTTTTGAAAAATATTTTTAAAAATATAGATTTAAATTAATTTAATTCAATTTTAGATTAATGCATTTTCATAATTTAGAAAAATTTTTTAGATAAATATAAGAGTAAATCAAATTAATCAAAAATTTTGTTCTTCACAAAATTTCAATGAAACTCAAAAACATAAAATACTAAGTTTTTGCTAAAAGTTTTTGCTAAACATTTTAAATTTAAAATCATATAAATTGCAATAAATACATTTTAAATTTTTTGAGCTTTTTAATTTAAATATTAAAAATATAAAATATTAAAATTATATTGATTTTTATGATTTTAGTTATTAAAAATTGTAAATATTTAAAATTAAATTGATAAAATATTATTTATGATTGGAATAAGCATTTAAGTTCTAAAAAAATTTTTTAATCATGTAAATTTATTATGATTTAGATTAAGATTAGTTAACTTTAAAATCACATATACTTAGAATTTTTTATTTTCTATTAATAAATTTTTTAATTAATTGTTTTTATAAGATTTTAAAAAAGTCAAAAGTAATATATATTGCTTTGTTTTAATTTATGTTTTGATTTTATTCATTTTGACGATTTAAGGCATTTTCAAGGATTCTAAAAACAATTTAGATAAATACACCTATAGTAACTTCAAAAGAAAATCATTAATTTGCTTACTTTTCATAAATTTCATTGCATAATTCTATTTAAGTTGAAAATCATATTTTAGCAAAAGAGTTCGAAAAGCACCAAACGCTCAAAACGTCGAAATGCAATAAATCATTACACATTTTTCTGAGCTTTAATGTTTCATGTATTTTCGAAAATAATATGAAATATTCTAAATATTGATTTATAGATTTTTAATGGGATTTTAAAATATGAAATAATTTATAATATTAAAATCTATAATAATTATTTATTGCATTTGACGATTAATATTTTCAGGTTTTCTGAAAATTATTTAATAAAATAAACTATAAACTTCAAAATAATAAAATTTGCTTACTTTTCCATAAATTTCATTGCAGTAGAAATTTATTTAAAAGTTTGAAAATCTAGTATTAGCATAAAAGGAGTTTTCAGAAAAGCACTCAACGTTAAAACTCGAAATATCATAAAATCCATTTTAGCACATTTCTGAGCTTTAATTTTATGTATTTGGAATAATATAAATATTCTAAATTAATATTGATTTTTAAGGTTTTTAATGGGATTTTTAAAAATATGTAATATTAAAAAATCTATAGAATATTATTGCATTTAATGGCATTCAGATTTCTAAATTATTTAGATAAATATGTATGAGTGTTCCTAAGAAAATCATTAAATTTGCTTCCTTCCATAAATTTCAATTGCAGTGAAATTTATTTAAAGTGTGAAAATCAAATTAGCTAAATGAGTTTGCCAGAAAGCACTCAAACCACTAAACGTCGAAATATGAAAAAATCGTTGCATTTCGAAATAATATGAAATATTCAATTTTTAGATAAAATAGACCTATGAGTAAGCTTCCTAAAAGAAAATCATAAAATTTTGCTTACTTTTCCTATGAATTTCAATTGCAGTAGAAATTCTATTTAAAAGTGTGAAATTCTAAGTATTTTAGCTAAAAAATGAGTTTTGCCAGAAAAGCACTGAAACCGCTCTAAAACGTCGAAATATGCAATAAAATACGATTTTAGCACATTTTTCTGAGCTTTTTAATGTTTCATGTATTTTTCGAAAATAATATGAAATATTCTATAAAAATATTGATTTTTAAAGATTTTTAATGGGATTTTTTAAAAATAGTTAAATAATTATGAAATATTAAAAAATGCTATAAAACTTGATTTTATTTCATTTTTTGACGATTTAAGGCATTTTCAAGGATTTTCTGAAAAACAATTTTTTTAGATGAAATACACCTTTAAGTAAGCTTCCTAAAAGAAAATCATTAAATTTTGCTTACTTTTCCCATAAATTTCAATTGCAGTAGAAATTCTATTTAAAAGTGTGAAAATCTAAGTATTTTAGCTGAAAAATGAGTTTTGCCAGAAAAGCACTCAAACCACTCTAAAACGTCGAAAAATGCAATAAAATACCATTTTAGCACATTTTTCTGAGCTTTTTAATGTTTCATGTATTTTTCGATAATAATATGAAATATTCTATAAAAATATTGATTTTTATAGATTTTTAATTGGATTTTTTAAAAATATGTAAATAATTTATAAATAATAAAAAATGCTATAAATAGTTATTGCATTTTTTGACGATTCATTGTATTTTCAAGGATTTTCTGAAAAAAAATTATTTTTTTAGATAAAATATACCTATGGATAAGCTTCCAAAAAAAAATAATAAAATTTCGCTTACTTTTCCCATAAATTTTAATTGCAGTAGAAATTCTATTTAAAAGTTTGAAAATCTACTTATTTTAGCTATAAAAGGAGTTTTGTCAGAAAAGCACTGAAACCGCTCTAAAACGTCGAAAAATGCCATAAAATGCCATTTTAGCACATTTTTCTGAGCTTTTTAATTTTTCATGTATTTTTGGAAAATAATATAAAATATTCTAAATTATTACTGATTTTTACAAATTTTTAATGGGATTTTTTAAAAATATGTAAATCCTTTATAAATATTCAAAAATGCTATAACACGTTATTTTATTGCATTTTTTGACGATTCAAGGCATTTTCAAGGATTTTCTGAAAAAACTATTTTTTTAGATAAAATACACCTAGGAGTAAGCTTCCTAAAAGAAAATCATTAAATTTTGCTTACTTTTCCCATAAATTTCAATTGCAGTAGAAATTCTATTTAAAAGTGTGAAAATCTAAGTATTTTAGCTAAAAAATGAGTTTTGCCAGAAAAGCACTCAAACCGCTCTAAATCGTCGAAAAATGCAATAAAATACCATTTTAGCACATTTTTCTGAGCTTTTTAATGTTTCATGTATTTATCGAAAATAATATGAAATATTCTAAATTAATATTGATTTTTATAGATTTTTAATTTGATTTTTTAAAAATATGTAAATAATTAATATGTATTAAAAAATGCTATAAAACTTGAATTTATTGCATTTTTTGACGATTTAAGGCATTTTCAAGGATTTTTAATAAACATTTTTTTTAGATAAAATACACCTATGAGTAAGCTTCCTAAAAGGAAATCATTAAATTTTTCTTACTTTTACCATAAATTTCAATTACAGTAGAAATTCTATTTAAAAGTGTGAAAATCTAAGTATTTTAGCTCAAAAAGGAGTTTTGCCAGAAAAGCACTCAAATCGCAATAAAATAGGATTTTAGCACATTTTTCTGAGCTTTTTAATGTTTCATGTATTTTTGGAAAATAATATGAAATATTCTAAATTAATATTGATTTTTATAGATTTTTAATGGGATTTTTTAAAAATATGTATATAATGTATAAAATGAATTTAAAAATGAGTTTTTCCAGAAAAGCACTCAAACTGCTCTAAAACGTCGAAATACGCAATAAAATACGATTTTTGCACATTTTCCTGAGCTTTTTAATGTTTCATGTATTTTTCGAAAATAATATGAAATTTTCTATAAAAATATTGATTTTTATAGATTTTTAATATGATTTTTGAAAAATATGTAAATAATTAATATATATTCAAAAATGCTATAAAACTTGATTTTATTGCATTTTTTGACGATTTAAGGCATTTTCAAGGATTTTCTAAAAAAATTTTTTAGATAAAATACACCTATGAGTAAGCTTCCTAAAAGAAAATCATTAAATTTTGCTTACTTTTCCCATTAATTTCAATTGTAGTAGAAATTCTATTTAAAAGTGTGAAAATCTAAGTATTTTAGCTAAAATGAGTTTTCAGAAAAGCACTCAAACCTAAAACGTCGAAATATGCATAAATACATTTTAGCACATTTTCTGAGCTTTTAATGTTTCATGTATTTTTGAAAATAATATGAAATATTCTAAAAATATTGATTTTTATAGATTTTTAATGATTTTTAAAAATGTAAATAATTATAAATATTCAAAAATGCTATAAAACTTGATTTTATTGCATTTTGACGATTTAAGGCATTTTCAAGGATTTTCTAAAAAATTTTTTAATAAAACACCTATATAAGCTTCCTAAAGAAAATGATTAAATTTTGCTTATTTCCCATAAATTTCAATTCGTAGAAATTCTATTTAAAGTGTGAAAATCTAAATATTTTAGTAAAAATGAGTTAGTAGCAGCATCAAACGCTCAAACTCGAAAATAATAAAATACCATTTATATTTTCTGAAACTTAATTTTCTTATTTTCAAAATAATATGAAATATTTAAAATTGTTAATAGATTTTATTGATTTTAAAAAGTAAAAATTATAAATTTCAAAATGCATAAAACGATTTTATGCATTTTTGACGTTTAATGCTTTTCATGGATTTTTGAAAAACATTTTTAGATAAAATACACTATGATAAGTTTAAGAATCATTAAATCTAATAAATTTAATCATAAATTATTTAAGTTTTAAGATTTTCTAAAAATTTTCAGAAAATACTCAAGCAAAAAATAAGATTTTAGCACTTTCTGATAATTTCATGTATTTTTAAAATTGAAAATCTAAGTTTTTAGATGAAAAATGAGTTTTGTAAAAAAAATATCAAACCTCAAACGTCAAAATATGCAATAAAATACGATTTTGCACATTTTCTGAGCTTTTTAATGTTTCATGTATTTTCGAAAATAATATGAAATATTCTATAAAAATATTGATTTTT
Source organism: Cherax destructor (assembly GCA_009830355.1). Classification (NCBI taxonomy): domain Eukaryota; kingdom Metazoa; phylum Arthropoda; class Malacostraca; order Decapoda; family Parastacidae; genus Cherax; species Cherax destructor. The sequence continues at coordinate 4,938 of WNWK01034981.1, forward strand.
ATAGATTTTTAATGGGATTTTTAAAAATATGTAAATAATTATAAATATTCAAAATGCTATAAATTATTTTATTGCATTTTTTGACGATTCAAGGATTTTCAAGGATTTTTGAAAAACTATTTTTAGATAAAATACACCTAGGATAAGCTTCAAAGAAAATCATTAAATTTTGCTTACTTTTCCCATAAATTTCAATTGCAGTGAAATTTATTTAAAGTTGAAAATCTAGTATTTTAGCTAAAAATGAGTTTTGCAGAAAAGCACTCAAACCGCTTAAAACGTCGAAATATGCAATAAAATCATTTTAGCACATTTTCTGAGCTTTTAATGTTTCATGTATTTTTGAAAATAATATGAAATATTCTAAAAAATATTGATTTTTAAGATTTTTAATATTTTTTAAAAATGTAATATTATAAATATTCAAAAATGCTATAAACTTATTTATTGCATTTTGACGATTCAAGGATTTTCAAGTTTCTGAAAAACTATTTTTTAGATAAAATACACCTAGGAGTAAGCTTCCTAAAGAAAATCATTAAATTTTGCTTACTTTTCCCATAAATTTCAATTGCAGTAGAAATTATATTTAAAAGTGTGAAAATCTAAGTATTTTAGCTAAAAATGAGTTTTGCCAGAAAAGCACTCAAACCGCTCTAAAACGTCGAAATATGCAATAAAATACGATTTTAGCACATTTTTCTGAGCTTTTTAATGTTTCATGTATTTTTCGAAAATAATATGAAATATTCTATAAAAATATTGATTTTTATAGATTTTTAATGGGATTTTTTAAAAATATGTAAATAATTATAAATATTCAAAATGCTATAAAACTTGATTTTATTGCATTTTTTGACGATTTAAGGCATTTTCAAGGATTTTCTGAAAACATTTTTTAGATAAAATAACCTATGAGTAAGCTTCCTAAAGGAAAATATTAAATTTTGCTTACTTTTCCCATAAATTTCAATTGCAGTAGAAATTCTATTTAAAAGTGTGAAAATCTAAGTATTTTAGCTAAAAAATGAGTTTTGTCAGAAAAGCACTCAAACCGCTCTAAAACGTCGAAATATGCAATAAAATACCATTTTAGCACATTTTTCTGAGCTTTTAATTTTTCATGTATTTTCGAAAATAATATGAAATATTCTATAAAAATATTGATTTTTATAGATTTTTAATGGGATTTTTTAAAAATATGTAAATAATTCATAAATATTCAAAAATGCTATAAAACGATATTTTATTACATTTTTTGACGATTCAAGGCATTTTCAAAGGATTTTCTGAAAAACTATTTTTTTAGATAAAATATACCTATGAGTAAGCTTCCTAAAAGAAAATCATTAAATTTTGCTTACTTTTCCCATAAATTTCAATTGTAGTAGAAATTCTATTTAAAAGTGGGAAAATCTTAGTATTTTAGCTAAAAAATGAGTTTTGCCAGAAAAACACTCAAACCGCTCTAAACGTCGAAAATGCAATAAAATACCATTTTAGCACATTTTCTGAGCTTTTTAATGTTTCATGTATTTTTGAAAATAATATGAAATATTCTAAATTAATATTGATTTTTATAGATTTTAATGGGATTTTTAAAAATATGTAAATAATTATAAATATTAAAATGCTATAAAATTGATTTATTGCATTTTTGACGATTTAAGGCATTTTCAAGGATTTTCTGAAAAACAATTTTTTAGATAAAATACACCTAGAGTAAGCTTCCTAAAAGAAAATCATTAAATTTTGCTAATTTTCCCATAAATTTCAATTGCAGTAGAAATTCTATTTAAAAGTGTGAAAATCTAAGTATTTTAGCTAAAATGAGTTTGTCAGAAAAGCACTCAAACCGCTCTAAAATCGAAAAATGCATAAATACCATTTTAGCACATTTCTGAGCTTTTTAATGTTTCAGTATTTTGAAAATAATATGAAATATTCTAAATTAATATTGATTTTTAAAATTTTTAATGGGATTTTTAAAAATATGTAAATAATTTATAATATTCAAAAATGCTGTAAAACGTTATTTATTGCATTTTTTGACGATTCAAGGCATTTTCAAGGATTTTCTGAAAAACAAATTTAATAAAAAACCTATAGTAAGCTTCTAAAAAATCATAAATTTTGCTTATTTTCCATAAATTTCAATTGCAGTAAATTTATTTAAAGTGTGAAAATCTAAGTATTTTAGCTAAAAAATGAGTTTTGCCAGAAAGCACTAAACACTCTAAAACGTGAAAATGCAATAAAATACCATTTTAGCACATTTTTCTGAGCTTTTTAATGTTTCATGTATTTTTCGAAAATAATATGAAATATTTATAAAACTATTGATTTTTATAGATTTTAATGGATTTTTAAAAATATGTAAATAATTTATAAATTTAAAATACTATAAACGTTATTTATTGCATTTTTGACGATTCAAGGCATTTTCAAGGATTTCTGAAAACTATTTTTTAGATAAAATATACCTATGAGTAAGCTTCCTAAAAAAAATAATAAAATTTGCTAACTTTTCCTTAAATTTCAATTGCAGTAAAATTCTATTTAAAGTGTGAAAATCTAAGTATTTTAAGCTAAAAATGAGTTTTGCAGAAAAGCACTAAACCACTCTAAACGTCGAAATATCAATAAAATACATTTAGCACATTTTGAAAAAAAAAAAAAAAAAAAAAAAAAAAAAAAAAAAAAAAAAAAAAAAAAAAAAAAAAAAAAAAAAAAAAATCTATTTAAAAGTGTGAAAATCTAAGTATTTTAGCTAAAAAATGAGTTTTGTCAGAAAAGCACTCAAACCGCTCTAAATAGTCGAAAAATGCAATAAAATACCATTTTAGCACTTTTTCTGAGCTTTTTAATGTTTCATGAATTTTTCGAAAATAATATGAAATATTCTATAAAATATTGATTTTATAGATTTTTAATGGGATTTTTAAAAATATGTAAATAATTTATAAATATTCAAAAATGCTATAAATAGTTATTTTATTGCATTTTTTGACGATTCAAGGCATTTTCAAGGATTTTCTGAAAAAACATTTTTTTAGATAAAATACACCTATGAGTAAGCTTCTTTGCTTACTTTTCTAAATTTATTGCAGTAAAATTCTATTTAAAAGTGTGAAAATCTAAGTATTTTGCAAAAAATTGTTTTACAGAATAACCTCAAACGTCTAAATCAAAATAGAATAAAAATTTTAGCTTAATTTTCTGATTTTTAATTTATGAATTTTTGAAAAATATAAATTTTTAGATTAAAATGATTTTTAAAGAATTTATAAATTTTAAAATCATGAAATTAATTTATTGAATTTTTAAAATTATGAATTTAGATTTTTAAAAAATTTTGTATAAAGCACTTAGATTTTAAAAAAATATTAAATTTAAATACACTCATAAGTTCTTAATTAAAAATTAAATTTAAAATTTTACCATAAATTTCAATGAATGATTTTTAAAATGTAAAACCTATAAAATTAAATATCTAAAAACATCAATCTGTTAATTCATGATTTTTAAAATATGAAATTTCTAATTTTATGTTTATTATTTTAATTTAAAATATTAAATTTAAATATTAATTATAAATTTATTTTATTTTTTAATTAACATTTAAGATTTTCTAAAACAAATTTTGATAAATATACTATGGAATTTCCTAAAGAAAACATTAAATTTTCTTAATTTTCCCAAAATTTTTAGTAAAATCATTTAAATGGAAAATCTAAAAATTATTAAAATTGTTTTTCATAAATCAAACTGATTAATTAAATTGAAAAATAGATTTTAGCAATTTGAGTTTTTAAGTTCATATTCGAAAAAATGAATATCATAAAATATGATTTTTAAATTTTTAATGTATTTTAAAATTTATATTTAAATATTAAAAATCTATAAAATTATTTTATTATTTTATTAGATTTTAAAGATTTTAAAAATTTTTAATAAATAACTATAGAAGCTTTAAGAAAATTTAAATTTACTTTTCATATTTAATCAGAATTTTTTAAATAAAATCAAGTATTTAGCTAAAAAAAAGTTTTTGCAACTCTAAATTTAATGCGAAAATTCATTAAAATTAACATTTTTGCTAGTTTTGAAAATAATATGAAATATTCAATAATATTGATTTTTATAGATTTTAATGGGATTTTAATGTTATATGTATTTTAAAATTATAAAATATTTATTATTTTTGATTTTAGATTTTAAGGATTTTTGAAAACATTTTTAGATAAAATAACAAGTAATTCTAAAAGAAAATCATTAATTTTGCTTATTTTCCATAAATTTCTTGATAAAATCTATTTAATGTAAAATCATATTAGCTAAAAAGAAATTCATAAATCTCAATCTCTAAAATTTCAATATGATAAAATCATTTAACATTTAGTTTAATTTAGATTTTGAAAAAAATGAATTTTAAAATAAGATTTACGATTTTAAGGATTTTTTAAAAATAAATATTTATACAAATTTAAAACTTTTATATTTCAGTTTTTGAAATAATAGAAATTTTAAATTTTTGAAATTTTTTAATTAATAATTTAAAAATATAAATTCTAAAAAAAATCAAAATTTTACTTTCATAATTTCATTTTGAATTTATTAAAATTAAATTCTAAATATTTATAAAATATTAAAACATAACGTTAACTCAAAAAAAAAATAATTTTACTTTTTCTAATTTAATGCTGATTTTTTTAAAATAAAATAAATATTTATAAAAATTAGTTTTTAAAAAGATTTTAAACACTTAAAAATGAAAATTATAAAAATCTTAACATTTTTTGCTTTTTAATTTGATTTTAAGATTTTGAAAAATTTAATAAAATACTAGATAAGTTTAAAAAATTAAATTTTAATTTTCAAAATTAATGATAGAAATTTATTATTTTTTGAAATCAGTATTTTAGAAAGTTTTCAAAACATTTTTAAAAAAATATGATAATTTAAGAAATTTAAATTTTTAATTTTCCATAAATTTTTGAAAATTAATTTAAAATTTGATTAAATTTTTAAGGATTTTAAAAGAAAATTATTCAAATGCATAAAAGTATTTTGCATTTTTTGACGATTCAAGGCATTTCAAGGATTTTCTAAAAAAATTATTATTCTAAATTATATAATATACCTATGAGTAAGCTTCCTAAAGAAAATCATAAAATTTTGCTTACTTTTCATAAATTTCAATTGCAGTAGAATTCTATTTAAAAGTGTGAAATCAAGTATTTTAGCTAAAATGAGTTTTGCAGAAAAGCACTAAACCGCTAAGTCAATATGCAATAAAATCGATTTAAATTTTCTGACTTTTTAATGTTCATTATTTGAAAATAATATGAATTTTATAAAAATATTGATTTTTAGATTTTTAATGGATTTTAAAAATATGTAAATAATTATAATATTCAAAATGTATAAACTTGATTTTATTGCATTTTTGATAAGGATTTAAGGATTTTCTGAAACAATTTTAATAAATAACCTATAGTAAGCTTAAAGAAAATCATAAATTTGCTTACTTTTCCCATAATCAATTGAGAAATTCTATTTAAAAGTGTGAAAATCTAAGTATTTTAGCTAAAAATGAGTTTTGCCAGAAAGCACTCAAACCGTTTAAATCGTCGAAAATGCAATAAATACAATTTTAAATTTTTGATTTTTAATGTTTCAGTATTTTCGAAAATAATATGAAAATTATAAAATTATTGATTTTAAGATTTTTAAGGATTTTTAAATAAAATATAAATATTAAAAATGCTATAAAATTATTTTATTGCATTTTGACGATTAAGCATTTTCAGGATTTCTAAAAACAATTTTTTAGATAAAATACACCTATGAGTAAGCTTCCTAAAGAAAATCATTAAATTTTGCTTACTTTTCCCATAAATTTCAATGCAGTAGAAATTATTTAAAAGTGTGAAAATCTAAGTATTTTAGCCAGAAAAGCACTCAAACCGTTAAATCGAATATGCTTTAATGTTTCATGTATTTTGAAATAATATGAAATATTCTAAATATATTGATTTTTATAGATTTTAATGGGATTTTTAAAACATGTAAATAATTATAAATATTAAAATGCTATAAAATTATTTTATTCATTTTTTGAAGATTATGATTTCAAGGATTTTTAAAACAATTTTTTTAGATAAAATAACCTATGAGTAAGCTTCCAAAAGAAAATCATAAATTTTCCTTACTTTCCTATAATTTCAATTGCAGAAATTTATTTAAAAGTGTGAAAATCTAAGTATTTTAGCTAAAATGAGTTTTGCAGAAAGCACTCAAACGTTAAAACGTCGAAATATGAATAAATACGATTTTAGCACATTTCTGAGCTTTTAATGTTTCTGTATTTTGAAAATAATAAATATTCTAAATTAATATTGATTTTTATAGATTTTTAATGGGATTTTTAAAAATAGTAATATTATAAATATTAAAATGCTAAAACTTATTTAATTGCATTTTTGACGATTTAGGCATTTTCAGATTTTTGAAAAACATTTTTATAAATACACCTAGTAAGCTTCCTTTAAAAATATGTAAATAATTATTAATTATTCAAAAATGCTATGAAACTTGATTTTATTGCATTTTTTGACGATTTAAGGCATTTTTAAGGATTTTCTGAAAAACAATTTTTTTAGATAAAATACACCTATGAGTAAGCTTCGTAAAAGAAAATCATTAAATTTTGCTTACTTTTCCCATAAATTTCAATTGCAGTAGAAATTCTATTTAAAAGTGGGAAAATCTAAGTATTTTAGCTCAAAAATGAGTTTTGCCAGAAAAGCACTCCAATCGCAATAAAATACGATTTTAGCACATTTTTCTGAGCTTTTTAATGTTTCATGTATTTTTGGAAAATAATATGAAATATTCTAAATTATTATTGATTTTTATAGATTTTTAATGGGATTTTTTAAAAATATGTAAATAATGTTAAATATTCAAAAATGCTATAAACAGTTATTTTATTGCATTTTTTGACGATTCAAGGCATTTTCAAGGATTTTCTAAAACAACAATTTTTTTTAGATAAAATACACCTATGAGTAAGCTTCCTAAAAGAAAATCATTAAATTTTGCTTACTTTTCCCATAAATTTCAATTGCAGTAGAAATTCTATTTAAAAGTGTGAAAATCTAAGTATTTTAGCTAAAAAAAGAGTTTTGCCAGAGAAGCACTCAAACCTCTAAAACGTCGAAATATGCAATAAAATATTTTAGCACATTTTCTGAGCTTTTAATGTTTCATATTTTTGAAAATAATATGAAATATTCTAAAAATATTGATTTTTAAGATTTTTAATGGATTTTTTAAAAATAGTTAAATAATTATGAAATATTAAAAAATGCTATAAAACTTGATTTTATTGCATTTTTTGACGATTTAAGGCATTTTCAAGGATTTTCTGAAAAAAAAAAATTAGATAAAATACACCTATAAGTAAGCTTCCTAAAAGAAAATCATTAAATTTTGCTTACTTTTCCCATAAATTTCAATTGCAGTAGAAATTCTATTTAAAAGTGTGAAAATCTAAGTATTTTAGCTAAAAATGAGTTTGCCAGAAAGCACTCAAACCGCTCTAAAACGTCGAAATATGCAATAAAATACGATTTTAGCACATTTTCTGAGCTTTAATTTTCATGTATTTTGGAAAATAATATGAAATATTCTAAATAATATTGATTTTTATAGATTTTTAATGGGATTTTTAAAAATATTAAATAATTATAAATATTAAAAATGCTATAAACTTATTTTTGCATTTTGACGATTAAGGCATTTTCAAGATTTTCTGAAAAACATTTTTAGATAAAATAACCTATGAGTAGCTTCCTAAAAGAAAATCATAAATTTTGCTTACTTTTCCATAATTTCAATTGCAGTAGAAATTCTATTTAAATGTGAAATCTAGTATTTTAGCAAAAATAGTTTTGCCAGAAAGCACTCAAACCGCTCTAAAACGTCGAAAATGCAATAAAATACGATTTAGCAATTTTCTGAGCTTAATTTTCTGTATTTTCGAAAATAATATGAAATATTCTATAAAATATTGATTTTTATAGATTTTTAATGGGATTTTTTAAAAATATGTAAATAATTTATAAATATTAAAAATCTATAAAACGTTATTTTATTGCATTTTTGACGATTAGGCATTTTCAGGATTTTCTAAAATATTTTTTAGATAAAATATACCTATAGTAAGCTTCCTAAAGAAAATCATAAAATTTTGCTTACTTTTCCCTAAATTTCAATTGCGAGAAATTCTATTTAAAAGTGTGAAAATCTAAGTATTTTAGCTAAAAATGAGTTTTGCCAGAAAGCACTCAAACCGCTCTAAAAAGTCGAAATATGCAATAAAATACATTTTAGCACATTTTCTGAGCTTTTAATGTTTCATGTATTTTGAAAATAATATGAAATATTCTAAATAATATTGATTTTTATAGATTTTTAATGGGATTTTTAAAAATAGTAAATAATTATAAATATTAAAAATGCTATAAAACTTATTTATTGCATTTTTAGATTAAGGCATTTTCAGGATTTTCTGAAAAACTTTTTTAGATAAAATATACTATGAGTAAGCTTCTAAAGAAAATCATAAAATTTTGCTTACTTTTCCCATAATTTCAATTGCAGTAGAAATTTATTTAAAAGTGTGAAAATCTAAGTATTTTAGCTAAAATGAGTTTTGCCAGAAAGCCTCAAACCGCCTAAAACTCGAAATATGCAATAAATACGATTTTAGCACATTTTCTGAGCTTTTAATTTTCATGTATTTTTGAAATAAATGAAATATTCTAAATTAATATTGATTTTTATAGATTTTTAATGGGATTTTAAAAATAGTAAATAATTATAATATTCAAAAATGCTATAAAACTTATTTATTGCATTTTTGAGATTAAGGCATTTTAAGGATTTTCTGAAAACTATTTTAGATAAAATAACTTGAGTAAGCTTCCTAAAAGAAAATCATTAAATTTTGCTACTTTTAAAGTGTGAAAATCTAAGTATTTTAGCTAAAATAGTTTTGCTGAAAGCATCAAAGCCAAACTCGAATATGCTAAATGCTTTTACATTTTTAAATTTAATTGATGATTAAATTTTCAAGGATTTTCTAAAAATTTTTTAGATAAAATACTATGGTAAGCTTCTAAAGAAAATCATTAAATTTTGCTTCTTCCCATAAATTTCAATTGCAGTAGAAATTCTAAAGGTGAAAATCTAAGTATTTTAGTAAAATGAGTTTTGAAAAGACTCACGTAACTCGAAAATGCAATAAATACATTTAGCACATTTTGAGCTTTAATTTCATGTATTTTGAAAATAATATGAAATATTAAAAATATTGATTTTAAATTTTAATGGGATTTTAAAATTGTAAATAATTATATATTAAATTATAAAATTATTTTATTGATTTTTGAGATAAGTTTTCAAGGATTTCTAAAATTTTAGATAAAATAACCTATATAAGCTTCTAAAAAATATAATTTGCTTATTTTCATAAATTTAATTGCAGGAAATTCTATTTAAATTGAAAATCTAAGTATTTGCTAAATGGTTGCGAAAACACTCAATCACAATAAAATCCATTTTAGCATTTTCAGCTTTAAGTTATGTTTTGGAAAATAATGAATATTCTAAATAATATTGATTTAAGATTTAATGGGTTAAAAATTAATAATATAAATATTAAATCTATAAAATTATTTTATTGTTTGATTAAGGATTCAAGTTTTCTAAAAATTTTATAAAATACACTATATAAGTTCAAGAAATATTTTCTTCCTAAATTTAATTCGTAGAATTTTTTAAAAGTTGAAAATCTAAGTATTTTAGTAAAGGTTTAGAAAAGCATACCCTCTAAACGCGAAATGCAATAAACCATTTTACACTTTCTGAGCTTATTCATGTTTTGAAAATTATATTCTAAATATTGATTTTAATGATTAAATATATAATATATATTAAATGTATAAAATTATTTTGCATTTGATTAAATTTCAAGTTTAAAACTTTTTTTAGATAAATACCTATATAACAAAAAATATAAATTCTTCTTTCCCATAAATAATTGCAGTGAAATTTATTTAAAAGTTGAAAATTGTTTTGCTAAAGTTTTTAACAAACCTCTAACTCGAAAATAATCCATTTAGCATTTCGAGTTTTCATGTATTTTTGAAAATAATATAAATTTCTATAAAAATATTGATTTTTAAAGATTTTTAATGGGATTTTTTAAAAATATTAAATAATTATAAATATTAAAAATGCTATAAAACTTATTTTATTGCATTTTTGACGATTCAAGGCATTTTCAATGATTTTCTAAAAAACACATTTTTTTTAGATAAAATACACCTATGAGTAAGCTTCCTAAAGAAAATCATAAAATTTTGCTTACTTTTCCCATAAATTTCAATTGCAGTAGAAATTCTATTTAAAAGTGTGAAAATCTAAGTATTTTAGCTAAAAAATGAGTTTTGTCAGAAAAGCACTCATACCTCTCTAAATCGTCGAAAAATGCAATAAAATACCATTTTAGCACGTTTTTCTGAGCTTTTTAATGTTTCATGTATTTTTGGAAAATAATATGAAATATTCTAAATTAATATTGATTTTTATAGATTTTTAATGGGATTTTTTAAAAATATGTAAATAATTTATAAATATTAAAAAATGCTATAAAACGTTATTTTATTGCATTTTTTGACGATTCAAGGCATTTTCAAGGATTTTCTAAAAAAACATTTTTTTTTAGATAAAATACACCTATGAGTAAGCTTCCTAAAAGAAAATCATTAAATTTTGCATTCTTTTCCCATAAATTTCAATTGCAGTAGAAATTCTATTTAAAGTGTGAAAATCTAAGTATTTTAGCTAAAAAATTAGTTTTGCCAGAAAAGCACTCAAACCGCTCTAAATCGTCGAAAAATGCAATAAAATACCATTTTAGCACATTTTTCTGAGCTTTTTAATATTTCATGTATTTTTCGAAAATAATATGAAATATTCTATAAAAATATTGATTTTTAAAGATTTTTAATGGGATTTTTTAAAAATATGTAAATAATTATAAATATTAAAAAATGCTATAAAACGTTATTTTATTGCATTTTTTGACGATTCAAGGCATTTTCAAGGATTTTCTAAAAACAATTTTTTTTAGATAAAATACACCTATAAGTAAGCTTCCTAAAAGAAAATCATTAAATTTTGCTTACTTTTCCCATAAATTTCAATTGCAGTAGAAATTTTATTTAAAAGTGTGAAAATCTAAGTATTTTAGCTAAAAAATGAGTTTTGCCAGAAAAGCACTCAAACCGCTCTAAAACGTCGAAATATGCAATAAAATACGATTTTAGCACATTTTTCTGAGCTTTTAATGTTTCATGTTTTTGGAAATAATATGAAATATTCTAAATTAATATTGATTTTATAGATTTTTAATGGGATTTTTAAAAATATGTAAATAATTATAAATATTAAAAATGCTATAAAATTATTTTATTGCATTTTTGACGATTATAGGCATTTTCAAGGATTTTCTAAAAAAATTTTTAGATAAAATACACCTATGATAAGCTTCCTAAAAAAAAATCATTAAATTTTCTTACTTTTCCCATAAATTTCAATTGCAGTAGAAATTCTATTTAAAAGTGTGAAAATCTATATTTTAGCTATAAATGGAGTTTTGGTAAGAAAGCTAAAACCTCGAAATATGCATAAATACATTTAGCAATTTTTGACTATTAATGTTCATGTTTTTGGAAATAATAGAAATATTCTAAATTAATATTGATTTTTATAGATTTTTAATGGGATTTTTAAAAATAGTTAAATAATTGAAATATTAAAATGCTATAAAACTTGATTTTATTGCATTTTTACGATTAAGCATTTTCAAGGATTTTCTGAAAATTAATAATTACTAAAATAAGTTTAAGAAAAATTAAATTTCTTACTCAAATTCAATAAAATCTTTAAATATTGAAAACTTATATTTAGTAAATTTTGAAAAAAATCTAAATTATGTTTAAGATTAATGGGATTATAAAAATATTAAATATTTAATATTTAAAATTATATTTTAAAATATATGAAATTTTACATTATTTGATTTTAAGATTTTAAAGAATATTTTAAATTAAATAATATATTAATTATAAAAAAATTATTAATTCATTTTCATTAATTTCATTGTAAATTTTTAAAAAAAAAACTAATTTTAGCTAAATATGAGTTTGCCAAAAAAATAACTCTAAAATTCGAAATATTCATAAATCATTTTAAATTTTTAAGTTTAAATCTTCATTTTTAAAATAATTATTTCTAAATTAATTTATTTTTAGATTTAATGAAAATTTAAAAATATGAATATTATAATTTAATGCTATAAATATTATTTTTCATTATTTACGAATATAAATTTAAATTTTTAAATAATTTTTAATTTATGAAATTTTAAAAATTTATAAAAAATATTAAATGCTTATATACTAAATTTCATTGCTAATTTTTAAAAGTTAAAATTAAGTATTTTGCTAAAAATATTTCAAAGATAAATCCTCTAAAGTAAATCAAAAAAACATTAAATTTTCTATTTTTAATTTCAATTGGAAAATAATTAATTTAAAAATTGATTTTAAGATTTTATATTTTTTAAAAGATAATGTTAAATATTCAAATATATAAAATATTTGCATTTTTTGACTTTATGTTTCAGATTTTTGAAAAAAAAATTTTAAAAAATATATATGATTTTAAAATATAATTTAAATTTATTAATTCAAATGCATAAAATTATTTAATTGAAAATTACGATTTATAATAAGTTTTTCGAAAAACTATTTAAAATAACTATATAAATCCTTAGAAAATTTAATTTGTTATTTTTTTTGATAATATTAAAATTAAAATTAATATTTTAGTTAAAGGATTTTTAAAAAGAATAAATGATAAAAAAAATGTATAAAATGATTTAGCATTTTTGATAGCTTTTAATTTTCTGATTTTTAAATAAAATACTTAATAATTTTTAATAAATTTAAGTTTTAAAATTTAAATTAATGTAAAATTTTTAAAATGAAAATTTATTTTTGCTAAATAGTTTTCAAGATTTCGAAAAACAATTTTTTAAAAAAATATTTATTATCTAAAAAATATAATTTCTTATTTCCATAAATTATTCTAAAATTTATTTAAAAGTTTGAAAATCTAAGTATTTTAGCTAAAAATGAGTTTTGCCAGAAAAGCACTCAAATCGCTCTAAAACGTCGAAATATGCAATAAAATACGATTTTAGCACATTTTTCTGAGCTTTTAATGTTTCATGTATTTTTGGAAAATAATATGAAATATTCTAAATTAATATTGATTTTTATAGATTTTTAATGGGATTTTTTAAAAATATGTAAATAATGTATAAATATTCAAAAATGATATAAATATTTATTTTATTGCATTTTTTGACGATTCATTGTATTTTCAAGGATTTTCTGAAAAAAACTATTTTTTTAGATAAAATATACCTATGGATAAGCTTCAAAAAAAAATATAAAATTTCGCTTATTTTTCCCATAAATTTCAATTGCAGTAGAAATTCTATTTAAAAGTTTGAAAATCTACGTATTTTAGCTATAAATGGAGTTTTGTCAGAAAAGCACTCAAAACCTCGAAATATGCCATAAAATGCCATTTTAGCACATTTTTCGGAGCCTATTAATGTTTCATGTTTTTTTGGTAAATAATATGAAATATTCTAAATTAATATTGATTTTTATAGATTTTTAATGGGATTTTTTAAAAATAGTTAAATAATTATGAAATATTCAAAAATGCTATAAAACTTGATTTTATTGCATTTTTTGACGATTTAAGGCATTTTCAAGGATTTTCTGAAAACAATTTTTTAGATAAAATACACCTATAAGTAAGCTTCCTAAAAGAAAATCATTAAATTTTGCTTACTTTTCCCATAAATTTCAATTGCAGTAGAAATTCTATTTAAAAGTGTGAAAATCTAAGTATTTTAGCTAAAAAATGAGTTTTGCCAGAAAAGCACTCAAATTGCTCTAAAACGTCGAAATATGCAATAAAATACGATTTTAGCACATTTTTCTGAGCTTTTTAATGTTTCATGTATTTTTTGGAAAATAATATGAAATATTCTAAATTAATATTGATTTTATAGATTTTAAATGGATTTTTAAAAATAGTTAAATAATTATAAATATTCAAAAATGCTATAAAACTTGATTTTATTGCATTTTTTGACGATTTGAGGCATTTTCAAGGATTTTCTGAAAAACAATTTCTTTAGATAAAATACACCTATAAATAAGCTTCCTAAAAGAAAAAATCATTAAATTTTCCTTACTTTTCCCATAAATTTCAATTGCAGTAGAAATTCTATTTAAAAGTGTGAAAATCTAAGTATTTTAGCTAAAAAATGAGTTTTGCCACAAAGCACTCAAACCGCTCTAAAACGTCGAAATATGCAATAAAATACTATTTTAGCACATTTTTCTAATTTTAATGTTTCATTTATTTTTTGAAAAATAATATGAAATATTGTATAATAACATTGATTTTTTAGATTTTTAAAGGTATTTTTAAAAAATATGTAAATAATTTATAAATATTCAAAAATGCTATAAAACGGTATTTTATTGCATTTTTTGACGATTCAAAGCATTTTCAAGGATTTTAAAAAAAATATTTTTAGATAAAATATACCTATGAGTAAGCTCCACAAAAAATCATAAAATTTCTCTTACTTTTCCCATAAATTTCAATTGCAGTAGAAATTCTATTTAAAAGTTTGAAAATCAAGTATTTTAGCTAAAAATGAGTTTTGTCAGAAAAGCACTCAAACCCTCTAAAACTCAAATATGCAATAAAATCATTTTGACTTTCTATTTAATGTTTATATTTTTGAAAAATAATATAAATATTCTATAATAATATTGATTTTTATAGATTTTATCGTGATTTTTATAAAAATATGTAAATATTTTTAATATTAAAAATGCTATAAAACGTTATTTTATTGCATTTTTGAGATTAAGACATTTTCAGGTATTTTTTGAAAATAAATGAAATATTCTATAAAAT
>WNWK01034982.1:0-20088 GCA_009830355.1 Cherax destructor
AGATCCTCCAAAACAGTCCCAAAACTCCCTTTCTACTGAAACTAGGTTCAGCATAAACAATCCCAAACTGTGGCGGTGCACAGATGCCTTATCGAAGTAGGTCCAGAGCTATAGCTTGAGACCTGAGTTATCAAAGAGTGTCGAAGTGACATACAACTCAGAACAAAGTCGAATAATCACTGTCTAGTCTATTCTCTGTGAACAGAGTTACACAGAGTTCTGAGAAGTATGATTCGCCTCACCAACGAATTCATACTCTACCCAACAGAGTCTAATGTCGAGAACAACAAGAGTGAGGAGTTGACTCGACGAGGGCAGCAGGCCAGAGAGAGAGGAAGGAGGAACAACCACCCAGTTCAGGTGTGTCCAGAGACTGACTCCTCCCGCAACAAGACGCCGGCAGCTTAACAGTCGTTTGCCAACACCAAGGCAGTTACTACACACTCTCGAGCACAACAAAATATAATATCCTACCTAATATATATAGCTAAGTTAAATAATAGTCTAATAATAATATAAAGCCAAATATTAACGATTTAGCTATAATCGAGAATATTCGCAATATAAAATTATAGAAAATTGAAATATACATTATATACATTGAGGCCCAGTTCAAGGGGCGCAACACATGTACACACTCATACACTCAGGCATCTGCTGCACACACTCATAATTCATGTACACACTCATACACTCACGCATCTGCTGCACACACTCATAATTCATGTACACACTCATACACTCACGCATCTGCTGCACACACTCATAATTCATGTACACACTCATACACTCACGCATCTGCTGCACACACTCATAATTCATGTACACACTCATACACTCACGCATCTGCTGCACACACTCATAATTCATGTACACACTCATACACTCACGCATCTGCTGCACACACACACTCATAATTCATGTACACACTCATAATACACGTACACACACTCAAAATACACGTACACACACTCATAATACATGTACACACACACACATAATACACGTACACACACTCATAATACATGTAGACACACTCATAATATATGAACACACACTCATAATACATGTACACACTCTCATAATGCACGAACACACACTCATAATACATGTACACACACTCATAATACATGTACACACTCATAATACACGTACACACACTCATAATACATGTACACACACTCATAATACATGTACACACTCATAATACACGTACACACACTCAAAATACACGTATACACACTCATAATACATGTAGACACTCATAATGCATGTACACACACACTCATAATACACGTACACACACACATAAAGCACGTACACACACACATAAAGCACGTACACACACATAAAGTACGTACATATATTCTGTTCTAACATAATCGAACCTAAAATAAAATATAATAAGGATTTGAAAAACTGAATTTTAACAATTGACGTCAAGTAAATGTCAAAAAAGTGAAGTATTTCAATAATCAAATTATTTAGTTCCTTACAACTGGTCATATTTCATGGCATTTTTCGCTCCTCGTGATAAACTCTACGGTCCTACCTTACCAGGTTTCACTTACTCGTTGATAAACTCTACGGTCCTACCTTACCAGGTTTCACTTACTCGTTGATAAACTCTACGGTCCTACCTTACCAGGTTTCACTTACTTGTTGATAAACTCTACGGTCCTACCTTACCAGGTTTCACTTACTCGTTGATAAACTCTACGGTCCTACCTTACCAGGTTTCACTTACTCGTTGATAAACTCTACATTAAACCTTACCAGGTTTCACTTACTCGTTGATAAACTCTACGGTCCTACCTTACCAGGTTTCACTTACTCGTTGATAAACTCTACGGTCCTACCTTACCAGGTTTCACTTACTCGTGATAAACTCTACGGTCCTACCTTACCAGGTTTCACTTACTCGTTGATAAACTCTACGGTTCTACCTTACCAGGTTTCACTTACTCGTTGATAAACTCTACGGTCCTACCTTACCAGGTTTCACTTACTCGTTGATAAACTCTACGGTCCTACCTTACCAGGTTTCACTTACTCGTTGATAAACTCTACATTAAACCTTACCAGGTTTCACTTACTCGTTGATAAACTCTACGGTCCTACCTTACCAGGTTTCACTTACTCATTGATAAACTCTACGGTCCTACCTTACCAGGTTTCACTTACTCGTTGATAAACTCTACGGTCCTACCTTACCAGGTTTCACTTACTCGTTGATAAACTCTACGGTTCTACCTTACCAGGTTTCACTTACTCGTTGATAAACTCTACGGTCCTACCTTACCAGGTTTCACTTACTCGTTGATAAACTCTACGGTCCTACCTTACCAGGTTTCACTTACTCGTTGATAAACTCTACGGTCCTACCTTACCAGGTTTCACTTACTCGTTGATAAACTCTACAGTCCCAGCTTGCCACGTCTCATTTTTTTTTTAGCAAAGTCTGTGTCAGGGGTTCCCAGCCTGGGGGTGTGTGCACCCCCAGGGGGTGCACACACCCCCAGGGGGTAGGAGATGACATTTTAGGGGGGAGCCACAAAGAGTCCTAATGAAAAGCACAATTCCGTTTATTTTACCCAAAACTTTTCTAATTGCACAATTTATATTTGCATTTTATGCACTGAAATAAAAGTTTATTTTTTGAGTTCAACTTGTTCAGCCGCAGTACTGTGCTTGGTTCAGTTTGTGATTCAAAAATTTGAAGTTTGAGTTCTTCATCATCAAAAGTGGTATTACTGTTGTAGGGGGTAAAGCATAAATCAAACATTTCCTAGGTGTGCGGGGCATCGAACAGGTTGAGAACCCGTGTTCTATGTTCTTAGCTTGCCAAGTTTCACTTGCTCCTTAATAAACTCTACTGTCGTGGGTTGCAAAGTTTGACTTACTTTACCATAAACTCTACGGTCGTATATCACCATATTTCACTTCCTTCCTCATTAATCAACTCTATGGAGGACATAGATTATCAGGGTTTTACTTGAAGATCAAATTACTCTTCACTCTGCTATGTAAATGGGCAAAAGTAGTGGTAGAAGAACTGACTTGTTGTCAAGTGATGGTTGGGTCATTTATCTTAAGGAAAATTCGTGCTAATATATGGGAGAGGATGAAGCTGTCTTTGTTCTGTGTTATTTTGTCTGTAATAGAGATTAATGATGCGAGGTGTGTGGTTTGCTAATCTGTGAAAGGACGTCGTTCCATCTCATCAACTGTCCGAACGACATTCAGACATATTTGCTGCCACAGTTATTACAAGGGATTAAATAAACCACTGTGCTGACTGGTTCAAGGTTCTCCAACTTGAGTGTGACTTGGAAACGTTCAAGGCAACCTGCCTTTTACGAATGATGATAACTTTGTTGACAGGTATGTATGTGAATGTAGAAGTGATGAGGTGAAGGAAGCACAGCTAGGTGAAGGTGTGGTGCATGTAGCAGCACTCATCACCAAAAGACTCGGTTTTACAGAAGTGGTACGCTCTCAAGAGAAACCCTGATGGTGGTGCCTCGTTTAGTCTAAGTATCTTCCATTAAAAGAGTGAGAGGCAGACTTGTAATTTTTGGTGCTGCCTCTTTTGTGGATGAGGATGTCTGAGAATGTGAACTGGATTGCAGGAAAACTGAAGCCTTCACTGCAGGTTCTAGATCTTCAAACGTTTGTGAGGACGTCATCCAGATTATATGGTGCTGGGGAGGCTAATAATGAGGTGTTCAGTTTCTAGATGTTCCATGACCAAGTTTTTCAAAGCGGCGCTAAAGAAGAAACCCTTTCCCACCTCATACATTTATAAAGTTTGATGCTGAAAGAAAAAGAGTTAACGTTCCTCCTGTTGAGGAAATCCCTGGAGGCAGAGAAAGGTAGGAGACTAGTGGCTTCTGTGATTTGTACATTTGTAAAAACAAATGTACATCATAGGTACATAGTTTCTTGTTACAGACAGAGAGGAGTTTAATGAGATTAAGGTCGCCTGAGCACTGATAGGCGGGGATGATGGTTTCCAATAGACTGGAAATGTGCACTGCCAATTCCTAATAGCATTGTTCTTAGAGGTATATTGTGTACTGAGTCTTCGGTAGTCCACACATGTGTCCTGGTTTAGGGTTAATATGTTGAGTGAATAGAGAGTCTTTATGGAACATCGTGTTCCCATGCATTAATATATAGAATGATCATTGAAGAGGTCAATCATCTTGGTGTTTTAGTTGCTGGAGTTGAGTAAGACAACCTCGCATCGACTGTCGACTACAGTGACGGCACTGCTGGGGTCTGTCTGAAGGTCCTGAAGGACGGTGATATACTTTGCCTGGAGACCGGCATTTGAAGGTCACAGTGCAGCGGTGATTATTATCCTGTAAGCAACATTTCTGGAAGCTGTTTTCACTGTATCTGTGGTTTCTGGTGACCACGTCCAGTATGGTGTCCGTCAGGTCGTGACGAAATTGAATAACAGGTTCAGTGTTTGTTTCATCGTGTCTGTTTGAGAGCATTACGAAATGTTGATCGAGGCTTCTCGACGGGTCTCGTTAAACAACACATATCTTCAACACTGGAACACAACCAACCAGTGGGTGAGATGGAACAACTCCCACTTAGTGATACAGAAAAAACACTCGCATGTGAAAATACCTTAGAGCATCATTAATCTCCATTAGAGACACAATAACACAGAACAAAGACAGCTTTATCATCTCTGACATATTTGTATGAATCTTCCTGATCATTAATAACCCAAACATCACTTGACAACTAGAAGTCACGCCTACTACTTCTACTACCACCATTACTACTACTGCTACTACCACTATTACTACCTCTACTACAATGACTACTACTACTACATCTACAATTGCTACTACTAGTACTACCACTACTAATACTGCTACGAGTACTACTAATACCACTACGACTACTTATACCACTACGACTACTTATACCACTATTACAACTAGTACTATTACTACTACTACCACTACTACTAGTACCACCACCACTACCAGCATAGTCTAGTACTGTAGGTCTTGCACATCAATGAGTATACTTTAAATACCATTTGTCCTTGTATTGTTTATATTGCCTTGATGAAGCTTCTTTACCTAAAATATTTAATCACTAACACATAAAGCAACTTTACGGTCATTAATCACGACATCGTAATGACACAATTGCTAACAAACCATAAGCAAACAATTCCATGACCGGGATAGAACTCGCGGCAAGTGAGTCATAAAGCTCCAGGTCAGCGCCTAAGCCACTGGGCCAGCTCGCTATAATAAAATTCGTCCAACAAGATATATTTATACACTATAGAGAGGTTAGCACAGGCGCCACTGTGACCACAAATGTATAACGACGTGTTATTTGGAGTTTTCTTGGTAGTGGCTTCGGAGGCTTCTTACTTTATTTGTATAAAGGTGCGAGTTCACAGGCTGCGTGTCTGTGGCCATGGCCCAGGGCCATGCGCCTTGCGAGAGGGAGACGATTTAGGCCTGTTGACTGACTGAAGTTTGGGAGCCAAGTGAGGGAGAGGCAGGGTGAGGCAGACTCACATGGGTATGCCTACAGGCTTGCCCTCTGGCGGAATACTATGGAAACTAGCATGGCACAAAATATGAACTCAGCTGGCAGACAGCATGGGCTGTCTATGCAGACAGTCAGGCTGTCTACATCGCTCGGTCACGCACCCATGGTCGTCCTGACCATGAATGACAGTAAAAAAAACTCGGGTCTCCAGGCTTGCCCTCTGGTGGAATACTATGGAAACTAGCATGGCACGAAATATGAACTCAGCTGGCAGACAGCATGGGCTGTCTATGCAGACAGCCAGGCTGTCTACAAATGCAAGTTTTTACAGATGAATCTCCCGCCAGAGTGGCCGTGACGAACTCTAGCTCTAGTCCCCTCGCCACGAGTACAATCCCTGCCTGTGGTATGGTTCTTTTTCTACGGTCATTGCCAAGTTTAACTAAGTCATCAAACAACTCTATGGTGAATGTTTGCCAGGTTTAACTAAGTCATCATGCAGCTCTACGGTGAATGTTTGCCAGGTTTAACTAAGTCATCAAACAACTCTACGGTGAATGTTTGCCAGGTTTAACTAAGTCATCAAACAACTCTATGGTGAATGTTTGCCAGGTTTAACTAAGTCATCATGCAGCTCTACGGTGAATGTTTGCCAGGTTTAACTAAGTCATCATGCAACTCTACGGTGAATGTTTGCCAGGTTTAACTAAGTCATCAAACAACTCTACGGTGAATGTTTGCCAGGTTTAACTAAGTCATCAAACAACTCTATGGTGAATGTTTGCCAGGTTTAACTAAGTCATCAAACAACTCTACGGTGAATGTTTGCCAGGTTTAACTAAGTCATCAAACAACTCTACGGTGAATGTTTGCCAGGTTTAACTAAGTCATCAAACAACTCTATGGTGAATGTTTGCCAGGTTTAACTAAGTCATCATGCAACTCTACGGTGAAGGTTTGCCAGGTTTAACTAAGTCATCATGCAACTCTACGGTGAAGGTTTGCCAGGTTTAACTAAGTCATCATGCAACTCTACGGTGAAGGTTTGCCAGGTTTAACTAAGTCATCATGCAACTCTACGGTGAAGGTTTGCCAGGTTTAACTAAGTCATCATGCAACTCTACGGTGAAGGTTTGCCAGGTTTAACTAAGTCATCATGCAGCTCTACGGTGAAGGTTTGCCAGGTTTAACTTGAGCTTCTAATTTTCAGTGGAATTACACTAGTAGTCTTGACTATTAAATTTAATGGGATTCTTATTCTAGATAATATTTTTTTATTAAGAGAAGCACTCACATGAATACACTTCTTGATATGTTTGATTGTTTGTGTACTCACCTGTATGTAATTGCAGAGGTTGATTTACAGCTCCTGTGTGTGTATGTGTGTATGTGTGTGTGTGTGTGTGTGTGTGTGTGTGTGTGTGTGTGTGTAATAGTTACAAACACAAACTGGTGTTTGTTCTTTTTCATTTTCTCATAAAATCTATTTTTCGATTTTCTTTATTTCTTAGTTCCGGAATATTTTGTATTTTTTTGCATATTTTTGTGCTTTATTTTTTCTATTTTTTTCCAAACGTGTTCACTACATAACAGCTGTGCTCTATATGACAGCTGTGTGCACTATATGATAGTTGTGTGCACTATATAACAGCTGTGTGCTCTACATGACAGTTGTGTTCACTATATGACAGCTGTGTGCACTACATGACAGCTGTATGCTCTATATGACAGATGTGTGCTCTATATGACAGCTGTGTGCTCTATATGACAGCTGTGTGCTCTATATGACATCTGTGCTCTATATGACAGCTGTGTGCTCTATATGACAGCTGTGCTCTATATGACAGCTGTCGGCTCAAATTTGATTCTGACCCTTCTCTCTCTGGTGGTCCTGTGGCTGCTCTGTGTTCCCTTCTCTCTCTGGTGGTCCTGTGGCTGCTCTGTGTTCCCTTCCCTCTATGGTGATGCTGTGGCTGCTCTGTGTTCCCTTCCTCTCTGGTGGTACTGTGGCTGCTCTGTGTTCCCTTCCCTCTCTGGTGATACTGTGGCTGCTCTGTGTTCCCTTCCCTCTCTGGTGATGCTGTGGCTGCTCTGTGTTCCCTTCCCTCTCTGGTGGTCCTGTGGCTGCTCTGTGTTCCCTTCCCTCTCTGGTGATGCTGTGGCTGCTCTGTGTTCCCTTCCCTCTCTGGTGATCCTGTGGCTGCTCTGTGTTCCCTTCCCTCTCTTGTGATCCTGTGGCTGCTCTGTGTTCCCTTCCCTCTCTGGTGATGCTGTGGCTGCTCTGTGTTCCCTTCCCTCTCTGGTGATGCTGTGGCTGCTCTGTGTTCCCTTCCCTCTCTGGTGATCCTGTGGCTGCTCTGTGTTCCCTTCCCTCTCTGGTGATGCTGTGGCTGCTCTGTGTTCCCTTCCTCTCTTGTGATCCTGTGGCTGCTCTGTGTTCCCTTCCCTCTCTGGTGATCCTGTGGCTGCTCTGTGTTCCCTTCCTCTCTTGTGATCCTGTGGCTGCTCTGTGTTCCCTTCTCTCTCTGGTGATACTGTGGCTGCTCTGTGTTCCCTTCCCTCTCTTGTGATCCTGTGGCTGCTCTGTGTTCCCTTCCCTCTCTGGTGATACTGTGGCTGCTCTGTATTCCCTTCCCTCTCTGGTGATCCTGTGGCTGCTCTGTGTTCCCTTCCCTCTCCGGTGATGCTGTGGCTGCTCTGTGTTCCCTTCCCTCTCTGGTGACCTTGTGGCTGCTCTGTGTCCCCTTCCCTCTCTGGTGACCCTGTGGCTGCTCTGTGTTCCCTTCCCTCTCTGGTGATGCTGTGGCTGCTCTGTGTTCCCTTCCTCTCTGGTGATGCTGTGGCTGCTCTGTGTTCCCTTCCCTCTCTGGTGATACTGTGGCTGCTCTGTGTTCCCTTCCCTCTCTGGTGATGCTGTGGCTGCTCTGTGTTCCCTTCCCTCTCTGGTGACCTTGTGGCTGCTCTGTGTTCCCTTCTCTCTCTGGTGATCCTGTGGCTGCTCTGTGTTCCCTTCCCTCTCTGGTGATCTTCTGGCTGCTTTGTGTTCCCTTCCCTCTCTGGTGATCCTGTGGCTGCTCTGTGTTCCCTTCCCTCTCTGGTGATCCTGTGGCTGCTCTGTGTTCCCTTCCCTCTCTGGTGACCTTGTGGCTGTTCTGTGTTCCCTTCCCTCTCTGGTGATCCTGTGGCTGTTCTGTGTTCCCTTCCCTCTCTGGTGACCTTGTGGCTGTTCTGTGTTCCCTTCCCTCTCTGGTGATGCTGTTGCAGCTCTGTGTTCCCTTCCCTCTCTGGTGATCCTGTGGCTGCTCTGTGTTCCCTTCCCTCTCTGGTGATCCTGTAACTGCTCTGTGTTCCCTTCCCTCTCTGGTGATGCTGTGGCAGCTCTGTGTTCCCTTCCCTCTCTGGTGATCCTGTGGCTGCTCTGTGTTCCCTTCCCTCTCTGGTGATCCTGTGGCTGCTCTGTGTTCCCTTCCCTCTCTGGTGATCCTGTGGCTGCTCTGTGTTCCCTTCCCTCTCTGGTGATGCTGTGGCTGCTCTGTGTTCCCTTCCCTCTCTGGTGATGCTGTGGCTGCTCTGTGTTCCCTTCCCTCTCTGGTGATGCTGTGGCAGCTCTGTGTTCCCTTCCCTCTCTGGTGATCCTGTGGCTGCTCTGTGTTCCCTTCCCTCTCTGGTGATGCTGTGGCAGCTCTGTGTTCCCTTCCCTCTCTGGTGATGCGGTGGCTGCTCTGTGTTCCCTTCCCTCTCTGGTGATGCTGTGGCTGCTTTGTGTTCCCTTCCCTCTCTGGTGATGCTGTGGCTGCTCTGTTTTCCTTCCCTCTCTGGTGATACTGTGGCAGCTCTGTGTTCCCTTCCCTCTCTGGTGATCTTGTGGCTGCTCTGTGTTCCCTTCCCTCTCTGGTGATCTTGTGGCTGCTTTGTGTTCCCTTCCCTCTCTGGTGATGCTGTGGCTGCTTTGTGTTCCCTTCCCTCTCTGGTGATGCTGTGGCTGCTCTGTGTTCCCTTCCTTTTCTGGTGAACTTGTGGCTCCTCTGTGTTCCCTTCCCTCTCTGGTGATGCTGTGGCTGCTTTGTGTTCCCTTCCCTCTCTGGTGATGCTGTGGCTGCTTTGTGTTCCCTTCCCTCTCTGGTGATACTGTGGCTGCTCTGTGTTCCCTTCCCTCTCTGGTGATGCTGTGGCAGCTCTGTGTTCCCTTCCCTCTCTGGTGATGCTGTGGTTGCTCTGTGTTCCCTTCCCTCTCTGGTGATGCTGTGGTTGCTCTGTGTTCCCTTCCCTCTCTGGTGATGCTGTGGTTGCTCTGTGTTCCCTTCCCTCTCTGGTGATGCTGTGGCAGCTCTGTGTTCCCTTCCCTCTCTGGTGATGCTGTGGTTGCTCTGTGTTCCCTTCCCTCTCTGGTGATGCTGTGGCAGCTCTGTGTTCCCTTCCCTCTCTGGTGATGCTGTGGTTGCTCTGTGTTCCCTTCCTCTCTGGTGATGCTGTGGTTGCTCTGTGTTCCCTTCCCTCTCTGGTGATGCTGTGGTTGCTCTGTGTTCCCTTCCCTCTCTGGTTATGCTGTGGTTGCTCTGTGTTCCCTTCCCTCTCTGGTGATGCTGTGGCTGCTCTGTGTTCCCTTCCCTCTCTGGTGATGCTGTGGCTGCTCTGTGTTCCCTTCCCTCTCTGGTGATGCTGTGGCTGCTCTGTGTTCCCTTCCCTCTCTGGTGATGCTGTGGCAGCTCTGTGTTCCCTTCCCTCTCTGGTGATGCTGTGGCTGCTCTGTTTTCCTTCCTCTCTGGTGATCCTGTGGCTCCTCTGTGTTCCCTTCCTCTCTGGTGATGCTGTGGCTGCTCTGTGTTCCCTTCCCTCTCTGGTGATGCTGTGGCAGCTCTGTGTTCCCTTCCCTCTCTGGTGATGCTGTGGCTGCTCTGTTTTCCCTTCCCTCTCTGGTGATGCTGTGGCTGCTCTGTGTTCCCTTCCCTCTCTGGTGATGCTGTGGCTGCTCTGTTTTCCCTTCCCTCTCTGGTGATGCTGTGGCAGCTCTGTGTTCCCTTCCCTCTCTGGTGATGCTGTGGCTGCTCTGTTTTCCCTTCCTCTCTGGTGATGCTGTGGCTGCTCTGTTTTCCTTCCTCTCTGGTGATGCTGTGGCTGCTCTGTGTTCCCTTCCCTCTCTGGTGATGCTGTGGCTGCTCTGTTTTCCCTTCCCTCTCTGGTGATGCTGTGGCTGCTCTGTGTTCCCTTCCCTCTCTGGTGATGCTGTGGTTGCTCTGTGTTCCCTTCCCTCTCTGGTGATGCTGTGGTTGCTCTGTGTTCCCTTCCCTCTCTGGTGATGCTGTGGCAGCTCTGTGTTCCCTTCCCTCTCTGGTGATGCTGTGGCTGCTCTGTTTTCCCTTCCCTCTCTGGTGATGCTGTGGCTGCTCTGTGTTCCCTTCCCTCTCTGGTGATGCTGTGGCTGCTCTGTTTTCCCTTCCTCTCTGGTGATGCTGTGGCTGCTCTGTGTTCCCCTTTCCCCCTCTGGTGATGCTGTGGCTGCTCTGTTTTCCCTTCCTCTCTGGTGATGCTGTGGCAGCTCTGTGTTCCCTTCCCTCTCTGGTGATGCTGTGGCTGCTCTGTGTTCCCTTCCCTCTCTGGTGATGCTGTGGCTGCTCTGTGTTCCGGGTCCGTCATATGTACTAACTTCCTCACCTACAAGTCCATCGTCGTGTAAGATCTATATTGTTTTCTTCCAGCTGAGTTATATGATGTCTTACAAGTATTTCTTACGTGGCTTCAAGGCGTCTCTCCTCTGTTTCAGTGTCTCTCTTACAATGTCATTCATCAAATGCCTCTCCGCCTCCCTTTTTACTCTTGCGTAATCGTTTCTCATTCTTCTTCTTCCTCTGTTTTCCTGTTTCTTGAGACCTGTGTTGTTTTGTTGCCATTCTGGCGTTCTTCTTTACACACCTAGTTGAGCCACAAGTTCTCTTTATTTTCTCCTCTCGCTTCGTATGACTGTGTTGCTTGCCTAAACTTTCTCTACTATGTCTAACTTCTGCCTCGTCTTGGCAATCACTTCTCTTGCTCATTGGAATTCCTTGAAGAAATTACTCATTCTCTCATAGTCCTCCTTTTGAAGTCTGGTTTGTATTTTCCTCTCTCTCCTCTCTCTCTCCTTTTCTCTCTCTCCTCTCTCTCCTCTCTCTCTCTCTCTCTCTCTCTCTCTCTTCTCTCTCTCTAGCACTCACCTACTAACACCACTAGCACCTACCATACTAACACAACTAGCACCACCTACTAACACCACTAGCCCCACCTAATAACACCAGTAGCTCCACCTACTAACACCACTAGCACTAATTACTAACACCACTAGCACCACCTACTAACACCACTAGCACCACCTACTAACACCACTTGCCCCACCTAATTACACCACTAGCACCACCTAATAACACCACTAACTCCACCTAATAACACCACTAGCACCACCTACTAACACCACTAGCACCACCTACTAACACCACTTATTAACACCACTAGCACCACTTACAAACGCCAATAGAACCCTATACTAGCACCAATAGCACCATCTACTGACATCACCAGCACCACCTACTAGCACCACCTACCTGCACCATCTAATAGCACCACTAACACAATTAGAACCACTACTAGCACCACCTACTATCACCACTAACACCGCTTGCTATTTCCACTAGCACCACTTACTAACACCACTAGTCCCACATACCAGCACCACCTATTAAAACCACTAGTATCACTTTCAATACTAGCACCACCTTCTAACACCACTAGTAACCCTTGAACCACCTACTAGCACTACTAGTACCACCTAGCACCACCTATTAACACCATTCACCAGCAGCACCTACAATCACAACTAGCACTACTAACACCACCTACTTGCACCACCTACCAACACCACTAGCATCACCTAGTAGCACTACTAACACCACCTACTAACACCATTAGCACCACCTAGCATTACTAGCACCACCTACTAGCACAACCTAATAGCACCACCTACTAGCACAACCTAATAGCACCACCTACTAGCACCACTAATTCCACTATCACTACCTACTAGCACTACTAGCACCACCTACTAGCGCCACATACTAGCACCACTAATACCACTAGCACTACTAGCACCACCTACTAGCACTACTAGCACCACCTACTAGCACCACCTACTAGCACTACTAGCACCACCTACTAGCACCTCCTACTACAACCTACTAGCACTGCCAGCACCACCTGCTACCACCTACTAGCACAACTAGCACCTCTTACTAGCACCTCTTACTAGCACACCTACCAGCACCACCTACTAGCACCACCTACTACCACCTACTAGCACACCTACTAGCACTACTAGCACCACTAGCACCACATACTAGCATCACCTACTAGCACTACTAGCACCACCTACTAGCACTACTAGCACCACCTACTAGCACTACTAGCACCACCTACTAGCACTACTAGCACCACCTACTAGCACTACTAGCATCACCTACTAGCACTACTAGCATCACCTACTAGCACCACCTACTAGCACTACTCGCACCACCTACTAGCACTACTCGCACCACCTACTAGCACCACTAGCCCCACATACTAGCACCACCTACTAGCACCACCTACTAGCACCACCTACTAGCACCACCTACTAGCACCACCTACTAGCACCATTAGCGTGCTGGTCGCCTCTGCTGATCAAACATAATTTTTTCCTCGATTAAAAAAACTTGAAATAAAAGTTTTCGTCAGCGGAATTAATTTGTAGAATGATACAGGATGCTTTTGTTTGTTGTTTACCTTTATTGTTTTCTTGTTGTCTACCTCTATTGCTTACATGTTTACCTCTATTGTTTACCAGTTGTTTACTTGTATAGTCTACATGTTTACCTGAATTGTTTAAATATTTACCTATATTCTCTACATGTTGCTTACTTCTATTATTTGCATGCTGTTTACATCTATTGTTTACTTGTTTACGTCCTTATCATTATTTTTGCATGTTGTTTACCTGTCTTATCTGTTATCTGTATCAGTTACTTGTTTACCTGTGGCGTTTACCTGCGTACGTCTGTTTACTTGTGTTTATGTTTACTTGTGTTTATGTTTACTTGTGTTTATGTTTACTTGTGTTTATGTTTACTTGTGTTTATGTTTACTTGTGTTTATGTTTACTTGTGTTTATGTTTACTTGTGTTTATGTTTACTTGTGTTTTTGTTTACTTGTGTTTATGTTTACTTGTGTTTATGTTTACTTGTGTTTATGTTTACTTGTGTTTATGTTTACTTGTGTTTATGTTTACTTGTGTTTATGTTTACTTGTGTTTATGTTTACTTGTGTTTTTGTTTACCTCTATTTTGTTTATCTGTCTTTTTGTTTGCCTGTGTTTTTATTTATCTGTGTTTTGCTTACCTGTGTTTTTGTTTGCCTGTGTTTTTGCTTGAGTGTGTTTGTTTACTAGTGTTTTTGTTTGCTTGTGTTTTGTTTACTTGTATTTATGGTTACCTGTATTTATTTTTGCATATGTTTGTTTGCATGTTTATACCTGTGTTTGTTAAACATGTGTTTGTTTTTGTTTATATATATTTATCTTGCTGTTGTTGGTGCTATTGTTATTGTTGCTGCTCTTGTTACTGCTGTTGTTGGTGCTGTGGTTAGTGTTCTTGGTGTTGGTGTGCTGCTGTTGTTACTACTCTTGTTGGTGCTATTGTTATTGTTGCTGCTCTTGTTACTGCTGTTGTTGGTGCTGTGGTTAGTGTTCTTGATGTTGGTGTGCTGCTGTTGTTACTACTCTTGTTGGTGCTATTGTTATTGTTGCTGCTCTTGTTACTGCTGTTGTTGGTGCTGTGGTTAGTGTTCTTGGTGTTGGTGTGCTGCTGTTGTTACTACTCTTGTTGGTGCTATTGTTATTGTTGCTGCTCTTGTTACTGCTGTTGTTGGTGCTGTGGTTAGTGTTCTTGGTGTTGGTGTGCTGCTGTTGTTACTACTCTTGTTGGTGCTATTGTTATTGTTGCTGCTCTTGTTACTGCTGTTGTTGGTGCTGTGGTTAGTGTTCTTGGTGTTGGTGTGCTGCTGTTGTTACTACTCTTGTTGGTGCTATTGTTATTGTTGCTGCTCTTGTTACTGCTGTTGTTGGTGCTGTGGTTAGTGTTCTTGGTGTTGGTGTGCTGCTGTTGTTACTACTCTTGTTGGTGCTATTGTTATTGTTGCTGCTCTTGTTACTGCTGTTGTTGGTGCTGTGGTTAGTGTTCTTGGTGTTGGTGTGCTGCTGTTGTTACTACTCTTGTTGGTGCTATTGTTATTGTTGCTGCTCTTGTTACTGCTGTTGTTGGTGCTGTGGTTAGTGTTCTTGGTGTTGGTGTGCTGCTGTTGTTACTACTCTTGTTGGTGCTATTGTTATTGTTGCTGCTCTTGTTACTGCTGTTGTTGGTGCTGTGGTTAGTGTTCTTGGTGTTGGTGTGCTGCTGTTGTTACTACTCTTGTTGGTGCTATTGTTATTGTTGCTGCTCTTGTTACTGCTGTTGTTGGTGCTGTTGTTATTGTTGCTGCTCTTGTTACTACTGTTGTTACTACTGTTGTTGTCGCTGTTGTTATTGTTGGTGCTGTTGTTACTACTATTCTTGGTGCTGTTGGTATTGTTGCTGTTGTTGTTACTACTGTTGTTGTTGCTGTTGTTACTACTGTTGTTGGTGCTGTTGTTATTGTTGCTGCTGTTGCAACTACTGTTGTTTGTGCTGTTGTTATTGTTGCTACTGTTGTTACTACTGTTGTTGGAGCTGTTGTTATTGTTGCTGCTGTTGTTACTACTGTTGTTGGTGCTGTTGTTATTGTTGTTGCTGTTGTTATTGTTGGTGCTGATTTTACTACTGTTGTTGGTGCTTTTGTTATTCTTGCTGTTGTTATTGTTGCTACTGTTGCAACTACTGTTGTTGGTGCTGTTGTTATTGTTGCTACTGTTGTTACTACTGTTGTTGGTGCTGTTGTTATTGTTGCTGCTGTTGTTATTGTTGTTTCTGTTGTTACTACTGTTGTTGTTGCTGTTGTTGCTGCTGTTGTTGTTGCTGTTGTTACTACTGTTGTTGCTGCTGTTATTACTACTGTTGTTGCTGTTGTTATTGTTGCTGCTGTTGTTACTACTGTTGTTGGTGCTGTTGTTATTGTCGCTGCTGTTGTTGGTGCTGTTGTTATTGTTGCTGCTGTTGTTACTACTGTTATTGGTGCTGTTGTTGGCGCTGTCGCTATTGTTGCTGCTGTTGTTATTGTTGGTGCTCTTGTTACTACTGTTGTTGGTGCTCTTGTTACTACTGTTGTTGGTGCTCTTGTTACTACTGTTGTTGGTGCTGTTGCTATTGTTGTTGCTGTTGCTGGTGCTGCTGCTGTTGTTGGTGCTACTGCTGTTGTTGGTGCTGTTGGTATTGTTGCTGTTGTTGTTACTACTGTTATTGGTGCTATTGTTGGTGCTGTTGTTATTGTTTCTGCTGTTGTTATTGTTGGTGCTGTTGCTATTGTTGCTGCTGTTGTTACTACTGTTGTTGGTGCTGTTTTTTTATCTTAGTGCTTTAGTTGGTGCGGTTGTTGGTGCTATGGTTGGTTCTCCTTGGTTGTTATTGCTGTTGTTGTTGGCACTGTTGGCGGTGGTGTTGTTGGTGGTGCTGTTGTTGGTAGTGCCGATATTTTTGGTGCCGTTGTTGCTGCTGTTGTTGGCGCTGCTATTGTTGGTGCCATGGTTGGTGCTGCTGCTGTTGTTGGCGCTGTCTATTGTTGGTGCCATGGTTGGTGCTGCTGCTGTTGTTGGCGCTGTCTATTGTTGGTGCCATGGTTGGTGCTGCTGCTGTTGTTAGTGTTGCTGCTTGTACTGTTATAGCTATTGATATTGTTGATAGTGTCAGTGATGTTCCTGTTGTTGTTGCTGTTGTTGATGTTCAGTTGTTGGTGGTAGTGTTGGTGCTGTTGTTGGTGTCTATACAGTTGGTGTTGTTGTTGTTGACGTTACTGGTCATGTTGGTGATGTTGTTGGTGTTTTTGTCAGTGCTGTTGTTGGTGGTAATGGCCTTGCTGTTGGTTCTATTGCTTCTGGTTCTCCTGTTAATGACGTTGGCCCTGTGGTAATCAGTAACAGTGCCACCGTTGGCTTACCGTTCAGACTCAATGATCTGAGTCACCGACCAGTTTCAGGTCTTTCCAGGCCTATTCAAGATTTTTAGGCCTATTCAGGCCTTCCTTGGCCTACCCACAGTGAATTTTAGATGACAATGTCGGGTGTAAATCTTTTTTGAACGTCTTGTGAATGTTTCACCGATGTCTGTGAACGTCAGTGAACGTTTGCTGAACATTAAGTCTACCTCATCTTTCTCAACATTCCTGGCCAAGATTGGCAACATTTCTGCAACACGTTCAAAACGGTAAAGCTTTACGGATTTCAGCTTTGCGGTCAAGGCAGGCAAAGTGTTGTGGCTTCTTGGAATCCTCGCCAGGCGTTACACGAAGAATATAACATTTCAGGAAACCCCTCTCGAGTCAGCTTGGAGAGGCTTCTCAGTCCTTCAGGACCAGGCTTTCCTCTACAGGGGATTCCTCAGGTCTTTAAATAAGCCTCAAGTCTTCAATAATAAGTGAAGTCTTTCTGTGTGTTCCTGCTGCTTTTTAACCTCTGGAAAGGTGTTTTAAAAGGTGCCGCCCTAATGTTCAGAAAGCTTCTTGAGTTCAGAATTCTTCTCTAGCTATCTTCGGTGTTTTAAAAGACAATTACTCCATCAGTAACATGCAATAACGATAGACTGAATAAATCACATGTGTAACACCTGGGTGATCTTCCTCGATGAAGATGTTGAGTCAGTCACTGGTTTTTGTAACTCACGGAATCGTTATAAGAAGATTGAAAAGGAATGAGGGAGCGGGTGAAGGAGGGTGAAGGAGGGTGAAGGAGGGTGAAGGAGGGTGAGGTCCCTCACTAAGTGGCTTTGACAGTGGCAGACATGGAGGGTAATACTGAGGTGCTTAGCTTCACAGCCTTGATTTCCAGCATCTACAAGAATAATACTAGAATTGCATCCATACAGACTGACAGACAGACAGACAGACACACACACACACAAACACTCACACACACACACACACACCATATGTAAACTCGTGTTTTGGTTACTAAAATACTTAGTGGAAAAATACAACCAAGCATATATATATATATATATATATATATATATATATATATATATATATATATATATATATATATATATATATATATATATATTATGCAAAAAGATCACAGTAAACAGGTGATATCAAAATATGCAAGACACCACTATGAAAAATAGAAGAATTCAAGCGCTCGTGACTACTCACATTATCAAGGAACTATATAGTTCCTTGATAATGTGAGTAGTCACGAAAGCGCTTGAATTCTTCTATTTTTCATAGTGGTTGTCTTCATATATATATATATATATATATATATATATATATATATATATATATATATATATATATATATAAAAGGATCATTACACAATATTAACATATTTTTTCTTCTTTGCAGGTATGCTGTTGTTATACTCAAGGTATACTTAAGTATGCCTCAGGAAGAGGAAGGTGAGTGTCAACACACACTAGTAAGTATACTTAGACATGACACCAGAAACTAAGGAATTTCAAAGCAAGTTAACATCTTGGAATCATTTTTTTATAAATAAGATCTTAAATAATTGTTATGAGAGATGTTTCAGAGATAAACCCAAAGGTTGAAGAGTGAAACGCGTGTGAAACGTCTGAAGACGTTTCGCCAACCTGTGGTTTTTATTGAATGCAGAGCTAATTAACTGGAACCAGTAGAAATTGAGGTAATCAGTCCCTCATGACCTACTTCCACTAGTGGAATTTTCCACTGGTGACACCGCCTGCAGCTGCTGCACATCACCTGTGTGCGGTACACGATCCTCTTCTGTGTGCATATGCTGTAATTTGATCAAGACTGACGGACTCAGCACATCGACTCCATTCTGAGGGACTGATTACTTCACAAACACTTCTCATCTCGCACCGTTATTCTCTGCACTGGACTGACGAAGCCACTGGCTGGCGAAACGTTTGCACAATAAACACACAAGTATTGCACAAGCTTTTCATTTATAATAACTTAATGTTTACGTGGAGGTCGTGAGGTGTTTCATAGAGGAGATTTTATTAGTTGTTACACAGAATGGTGAACCCTTATACAGAAGTTAACCTGGTGTGTTGATGGTGCAACTGTGTGGTGATGCCTCTGACGGTAGAGGCAGTGATGCCTCTGACGGTAGAGGCAGTGATGCCTCTGACGGTAGAGGCAGTGATGCCTCTGACGGTAGAGGCAGTGATGCCTCTGACGGTAGAGGCAGTGATGCCTCTGACGGTAGAGGCAGTAATGCCTCTGACGGTAGAGGCAGTGATGCCTGTGACGGTAGAGGCAGTGATGCCTGTGACGGTAGAGGCAGTGATGCCTGTGACGGTAGAGGCAGTGATGCCTGTGACGGTAGAGGCAGTGATGCCTCTGACGGTAGAGGCAGTGATGCCTGTGACGGTAGAGGCAGTGATGCCTGTGACGGTAGAGGCAGTGATGCCTGTGACGGTAGAGGCAGTGATGCCTCTGACGGTAGAGGCAGTGATGCCTGTGACGGTAGAGGCAGTAATGGGAACACAGTGTTCAGTCGTAGTGGTGTGAACACAGTGTTCAGTCCTGGTGGTGGGAACGCAGTGTTCAGTCCTGGTGGTGGGAACACAGTGTTCAATCCTGGTGGTGAGAACACAGTGTTCAGTCCTGGTGGTGAGAACACAGTGTTCAGTCCTGGTGGTTGGAACACAGTGTTCACTCCTGGTGGTGGTAACACTGTGTTCAGTCCTGGTGGTGAGAACACAGTGTTCAGTCCTGGTGGTGGGAACACAGTGTTCAGTCCTGGTGGTTGGAACACAGTGTTCAGTCCTGGTAGTTGGAACACAGTGTTCAGTCTTGGTGGTGGGAACACTGTGTTCAGTCCTGGTGGTTTGAACGCAGTGTTCAGTCCTGGTGGTGGGAACACTGTGTTCAGTCTTGGTTGTGGGAACACAGTGTTCAGTCGTTGTGGTGAGAACACAGTGTTCAGTCCTGGTGGTGAGAACACAGTGCTCAGTCCTGGTGGTGGGAACACAGTGTTCAGTCCTGGTGGTGGGAACACAGTGTTCAGTCCTGGTGGTGGGAACACAGTGTTCAGTCCTGGTGGTGAGAACACAGTGTTCAGTCCTGGTGGTGGAACACAGTGTTCAGTCCTGGTGGTGGGAACACAGTGTTCAGTCCTGGTGGTGGGAACACAGTGTTCAGTCCTGGTGGTGGGAACACAGTGTTCAGTCTGTGGTGGGAACACAGTGTTCAGTCCTGGTGGTGGGAACACAGTGTTCAGTCCTGGTGGTGAGAACACAGTGTTCAGTCCTGGTGGTGGGAACACAGTGTTCAGTCCTGGTGGTGGGAACACAGTGTTCAGTCCTGGTGGTGGAACACAGTGTTCAGTCCTGGTGGTGGGCACAGTGTTCAGTCCTGGGGGTGGGAACAC
>WNWK01034983.1:0-20087 GCA_009830355.1 Cherax destructor
CCAACTTTAATAGGACCCATGACCACAACACACGACACAGATCACTTTTTGATATACCCCGTGTTCATATCAACCTATGTAAAAATTCTATGCACATAAAGGGCCCCAGAATCTGGAATTCATTACCAGTAAATATTAAGATAATCTTGTCTGAAAATCAATTTAAGACTCAACTCAAAACCACCTACTCACCCAAACCTAAATGATCATGCTATAAACTACTTTGAAAAATGCTCATTGTTACTTTCCTATACGATAATCTCAATTTTTAATAATATGTTACTATTATGTTACCCCCTACTCATATTATAAGTTAATGTCAAAAATGCTCAATGTTATTTTCCTTAAGATAATCTCAATTCCATATTATCATTCAAGAATCTTAACACCTGTAACAATCTAAGATCTAATATCATTATATAATAATTTAAACAGTAAAATTTCATCATATTGTAATTTTGAAAATAATTTTTAACTAGAATAAACTCAATAAATTTCTCTAATATTAAGTACCTAGTTTTTAAGGACTAGAATAAGCTGCCCCTAATGCCATGGCATGTCAGTGGCTCTCCTTGCACTCAATTTACATTGTAACTTCCAATACCCATGTAACCTGCAATGAAATAAAATTTGTTTGTTTGTTTGTTTGTATTGCTCACATCTGAGTCTGGGACATTAGAAAATAGGAGTTTCCGCTTTCGTTCTGGTACAACTGGCCGTGAACAAGACGCCACAGCACCAGAGGTGGACGGCTGTGGGTCGTCGGGGTTTTCCTCACTTATACCGGTATTATGGTCACTATTTTCGGTCACAACCGCCTCAAAACCTTGAAAGTCACCTTCACTAACACCCCCATCACTGTTAGAACTGTCGCTGATGAATAAAAGTGTCCCAATTCGCCGAGGAGTAAGGTGTTTCTTGCTGCGAGGCATGATGGAGAAGGTGTACTGAAATGGTGTTCCCACAATGCACCACTGGGTGCCCGATTTTTTTCCTACTGCGCACACTGACCACGCAGACCCATTCTCTCATCCCTAGGCCTACCAGCTGTTTCCCGCCTAATTTGAAGCCGCTAGAATTTACATGTACTAGTACGGCACCAACCCCTGCTCGTAAAACGTACTAGTACGGCACCGACCCCGAAAGGGTTAATATACACCTCACTTGAGAAGAAAGAAGTCCCGCTGGGAATCTTCATAGACCTATGCAAAGCTTTTGATACAGTCGACCATGATTTACTGCTCACAAAATTAGCACACTATGGTATAAGGGGGCACCCACTCAACTACCTAAAGTCATACCTTAGCAACAGAAGCCAATACATGTACACAAATGGAAGTGTCCTGGGGCCACTCCTATTCTTCATTTACATAAATGACCTACCGAATGCATCACAACTACTCAAACCCATATTATTTGCAGATGACACAACATATGTCTTCTCTCACCCAAATCCAGTCATACTGGCCTACACTGTTAATGCCGAATTACAGAAAATATCAACATGGATGACGACAAACAAGCTTACTCTCAATACTGACAAGACCTACTTCATTCAGTTTGGTATATTATCTAAGATACGCTATTATGTGCCACAATCAGCTCTCCTTGCACTATATCATTCACTTATCTACCCTTATCTTACCTATGTAATCTGTGCATGGGGCTCAACAACATTAAATCACCTTAGACCACTCATAACCCAGCAAAAGGCTGCAGTCAGGATGATAACAAATTCCCACTCTAGACAGCATACTCCACCAATATTCAAAACTCTAAAACTACTCACCGTAGAAAACATTCATACCTATTCATGTGCCTATTACATACATAAAACTCTACATGCTTATATCAACCCTCCGCTCAAAATTCTCCTCAACAACTTTAAAAGGTCCCACGACCACAACACAAGACACAGATCACTTTTTGACATACCCCGAGTCCATACCAACCAATGTAAAAATTCTATGCACATAAAGGGCCCCAGAATCTGGAATTCATTACCAGTAAATATTAAGTTAACCTTGTCTGAAAATCAATTTAAGACTCTTTTCAAAAATCACCTACTCACCCTAAACTAAATACTCATATTGTAAACTACTTTCAAAAATGCTCAATGTTATTTTCCTTAAGATAATTTCAATTTTATATTACCATCCTCCTAAACACTTGTTACAATTTAATATCTTCATATTGTAATTTTAACAGTATAATATCATCATATTGTAATTTGAAATAAAATATGTAACTAGAGTAAACTCAATCAATTTCTCTAGTATTATGTACATAGTCTATAAGTCATTAGATTAAGCTGCCCCTAATGCCATGGCATGCCAGTGGCTCTCCTTGCATTTCAGTTTTATGATTGTAACTACCAATATCTATGTATACTTGCAAAGAAATAAAATTTACTTTATTTTACTTTACTTCTAGGTAGTAGGTTGGTAGACAGCAACCACATGGGGAGGTACTACCGTCCTGTGAAGTGAGTGTAAAACGAAAGCCTGTAATTGTTTTACATGATGATAGGATTGCTGGAGTCTTTTTTCTGTCTCATAAACATGCAAGATTTCAGGTATGTCTTGTTACTTCTACTTACACTTGGGTCACATTACACATGCATGTACAAGCATATATATACACACCCCTCTGGGTTTTCTTCTATTTTCTTACTAGTTCTTGTTCTTATTTCCTCTTATCTCCATGGGAAAGTGGAACAGAATTTTTCCTCCATAAGCCATGCGTGTCGTAAGAGTCGACTAAAATGCCGGGAGCAAGGGGCTATTAACCACTTCTGTATACATTACTAAAGTTAAAAAGAGAAACTTTTGTTTTTCTTTTTGGGCCACCCTGCCTCAGTGGGAAACAGCCGATTTGTTGAAAGAAGAAGATTTATGATATCTCTGCTAAAACACTTCCCTGGACAGTACCTCTTAGTATTTTTCTTATAACATTATAGAACATAAGGAAATGAATATAATTATAGTAAGCAATGTGTGTTGTAAAAGGTGACTAAGATGTCAGGAGCAAGGGACTAGTAACCCCTTCTTCTGTATTAATTATTGAATTTTAAAAGAAGAACATTTTAAAGTTGGGAAGTTTGAATGTGTGGATGTAGTACAGATGATAAGAATATCCTGGCTCTAAGTGAAACAAAGCTAAAGGTGGTAGGGAGTTTCAGTGGGAAGAAATAAATAAGATTAGGTCAGGAGTATCTCAGAGAGTTATAGCTAAGGAAGGAGTAGCAATAATGGTGAAGGATCAGCTATGGCTGGAAAAGAGGGAATGTAAATGTATAAATTCAAGGATTATATGAATTAAAATAAGGGTCAGATGCAAAAAGTGGGTTATATTAAGTGTTTATGCACCCAGAGAAGAGAGGAGTGTAGAGAGAGAGAGAGAGAGATTTGGGAAGATATTAAGTATTTTGTGAGTTTTGAAGCAAGTGAGAGAGTAATTGTTATGGGTGACCTAAATGCTGAAGTGGGAGAAACTGTTGTAGAGGACATAGTAGGTAAGTTTGGGGTGCCAGGAGTCAATAATAATGAGGACCTTTAATTAATCTTTGTATAGAAAGAGGTTTGGTAATAGGCAGTATGTATTTTAAGAAAAAAAGGATAAGTACATGAGATACATATCATAATTTGAATGATCTACCAATACAAACTCACTCAATTACTCCAATATTATGTTCATAGTCTATAAGCCATTAGATTAAGCTGCCCCTAATGCCAAGGCATGCCAGAGGCTCTCCTTGGACCTCAATTTATGATTGTAATGTAAACCCATGTACACGAGCAAAGAAATAAAATTGTATTTGTATTTGTATATGATATAGAGCATAATGACAGTAGTTTGTTAGACTATGTATTACTGGATAAAAAGTTGATGGGTAGACTTCTGGGTGTGCATGTATATAGAAGGGCAACAGATATATCACATCATTATTTAGTTGTAGATACAGTGGGAGTAAGAGGTAGATGGGGTTCAAGAAGGTCATCATTGAGTAAGAGAGAAGTGAAAGTTAATATATATTAACCCTTTCAGGGTTTCGGCCATACTAGTATGGCTTACGCACCAGGGTTTTTGACGTACTAGTACGCATAAATTCTAGCGGTTTCAAATCGAGGGGGAGAGAGCTGGTAGGCCTGCATATGATAGAATGGGTCTATGTGGTAAGTGTGCGCAGTGGAAAAAATCTATGCACCCGCATTGCATTGTGGGAGTGGTAATTCAGTGCGCCTTTGTCACCAAGCCATGCGGTAAGGAATACCTCACTCCGGCAGTGTGAGTGGTAGGGAAGGCAGTGGGGGGTGGGGAAGACAGTGGGGGGGAAGGCTGGCTGGGTGGCTGTCTGTCTGTCTGTCACACAGGTACACATAAATATAATTATACATAGTGTAAATTATCTAGGATAACCCAAAAAATCCAGACTGGCAAATAATATGTATCAGGACTCAGATGTGAAGCAGTGACTACTGAGTCTTGTAATATGTGTTGGCTTTCTCTGAGACAGATAGACAAACATATAGACAGACAGAGACAGATAGACAAACAAATACAGACAGACAAACAGATAGACAGACAGAGACAGATAGACAAACAAATACAGACAGACAGATAAAACAGTGAAAACAAATAGCGCAAAGGCAGTGTACCCTCATCAAATGTCACCACTACAGTGGACCCCCGGTTCTCGTCGGTAATCCGTCACAGAGGGCCCGTCGACCACCGGTTTGGTCGAACTCCGATTCTATTTTCCCCATAAGAAATAATGGAAATAAAATTAATCCGTTTCAGACACCCAAAAGTATTAAAATAAAATATTTTTGTACATTAAATATACATTAAATTACACAGAAAACAATGAGACATGAAGAATAAAACAGTAATAACATGTCACTTACCTTTATTGAAGAGTTGTTGATGTGTGGAAGACGGGAGGAGGGGAGAGAATGGAAGAGTTGCTTTTGTTTGGAAGGGAAATCCCCTTCCATAAAGACTTCAGGTACCAAGTCCTTTCCCTGGGTTACTTCCCTTCTTTGTTTTTTAATGCCACTAGGACCAGCTTGAGAGTCACTGGACCCCTGTTGCTCAAAAAAAGTGTTCCAGAGAGTTCTGTTTCTGGCGAATGTTTGGAATTGTGCCGGCGACTGGGGCTGGCTGGCTGGCTGGCTGGCTTGCTGACCATCTGGCTGGCTGAATGGATGGACAGCCGGCTGGCTGGATGGATGGACAGCCAGCTGGCTGGTTGGATGGACAGACGGCTGGCTGGATGGATGGACAGACTGCTGGCTGGATGGATGGATAGCCGGCTGACTGGCTGAACAGCCGGCTGGATGGATAGCCGGCCAGCCGGCTGACCAGCTAGCCGGCTGGCTTGCTGAACAGCTGGATGGATGGTCAGCCGGCTGGGTGGATGGACAGCTGGCTGGTTGGATGGACAGCTGGCTGACTGGCTGAACAGCCGGCTGGATGGATGGCCGGCCAGCCGGCTGACCAGATACCCGGCTGGCTAACTGACTGACTGACTGGACGGCTGGCTTGCTGGCTGACTAGCTACCCGACTGGCTAACTGACTGACTGGACGGCTGGCTGACTAGCTACCCGGCTGGCTAACTGACTGACTGACTGGACGGCTGGCTGACTGAGTCTATCTCACAGGAACACATAAATACAATTATACATAGTGTAAATTACCTAGGATACAGGGAGAATATAATAATAATAATAATAATAATGATAATTATTGAAGCATGGTGACCAGCTGGCACAAGGGGCCCCAGTCTTATCACTAATCAAATTACAAGAGGTGACATTGATGAGGGGTAAGCGTCCTCTTATCTTATTATTATCTTCTTATTATCGCTAAACTAATTAGTGTTGACATTGATGAAGATACAATGCCTTCGCCCGTCTCCCTCCCTCCCTGCCTGTCTCCCTCCCTCCCTGCCTGTCTCCCTCCCTGCCTGCCAGCCAGCCAGCCAGCCAGGGGTGACGGGTTAGCCTAGGCTTTATTTGTTTTCACTGTTTTATATCTCTGTCTGTATCTGTTTGTCTCTGTCTGTCTGTCTGTCTATCTGTTTGTCTATCTGTCTCAGAGAGATCCAACACATATTACAAGACTCAGTAGTCACTGCTTCACATCTGAGTCCTGACACACATTATTTGCCAGTCTCGATTGTATGGGATATCCTAGGTAATTTACACTATGTATAATTGTATTTATGTGTACGTGTGTGACAGACAGACCGACAGGCCAGGCAGCCAGCCAGCCAGCCAGCCAACCAACCAGCCAACCAGCCAACCAACCAACCAACCAGGCAGGCAGGCAGGCAGGCAGGCAACCAACCAACCAACCAGCCAGGCAGGCAGCCAACCAACCATCCATCCAACCAGCCAGGCAGCCAACCAACCAACCAGCCAGCCAGCCAGTCAGCCAACCAGATAACCAACCAACCAGCCAGCCAGCCAACCAACCAACCAACCAACCAACCAGCCAGCCAGCCAGGCAGGCAGGCAGCCAGCCAGCCAGCCAGCCAGCCAACCAACCAGCCAACCAGCCAGCCACCCAGGCAGGCAGGCAGGCAGGCAGGCAGGCAGGCAGGCAGGCAGGCAGGCAGGCAGGCAGGCAGCCAACCAACCAACCAGCCAGCCGGCCAGCCAACCAACCAGCCAGCCAACCGGCCAGCCAACCAACCAGCCAGCCAGTCAGCCAACCTACCAGCCAGCCAGCTCCTTCAATTCTACCATATTTCTGACATTCTTTACCACAGGCTTGGCACTAGGAGCTTTCTTGGGGCCCATGGTGGCTTATTTAGCAGTTGCAAGCACTAAAAACACTGGAATAATGACAATATATATATGGTATGAATGCGTGGGTGGTGTGTGGGAAGTGGTAGCTCGCTTGTAAACAATAACACACTGAGTGCCTGGGCGCCCAGCTGGGCCACGGCCCCACACGTACGCGTCCGGGACGGATAGCCGACTCGTCGAACTCCGAGTGACCGCCTAATACCGAGTCAAAATTATTGTAAAAAAAACCGTCGAACACCGATTTGGCCGAGCTCCGACGCCGTCGAACACCGGGGGTTCACTGTAATTAGTTTAGTGATAATATAAGATAAGAGAACGCTCACCCCTCATCAAATGTCACTACTAATTAGTTTAGTGATAAGACTGTGACACACACGTCTTACACCATGCTTCAATTATTATTATTATTATTATTATTATTATTATTATTATTACTATTATTATTATTATTATTATTATTATTATTATTATTATTATATTCTCCAGTGTATCCTAGGTAATTTACACTATGTATAATTGTATTTATGTGTTTCTGTGAGATAGAGACACAGCCAGCCAGTCAGTCGGTCAGTCAGTCAGTCAGCCAGCCATCCAGCCAGCTGGCCATCCATCCAGCCAGCTGTTCAGCCAGCCAGCCAGCCAGGTGGTCATCCAGCCAGCCAGCCAACTGGTCAGCAAGCCAGCCAGCCAGCTGGTCAGCCAGCCAGCCAGCTAGCCAGCCAGTCAGCCAGCAGTTATTGTGTAGTATACAAGGAGTGTATATATACAAAATATGGTTTATATTGGTCTCACAGGACAAAAGTTACTTGAAAAAATAAAATGTTAAAAAATAAAAGAAAAAAGTAGAAAAAAAAAACTATTACCAGGTGACTGGCAGTCTACGATGTTGTCATAAGTGGTTCACTTTCTGTCAACTTCAAGCCTCTATATCTCCGTAAGTATTGATCACAAATTTTTTTTTTTAGCCTATTAGATTTTTTAAATTCTGCGACCCTGAGAACGAGATTCGGAGAAGGCCTGTCGACCCTGAAAGGGTTAAAGGAGGATAAGGAAGTTAGGGTAGTATATGAGAAACTGTTGTGAAAATGATGGGCTAATGAGAGTATTGGTAATGAATAGGAGGTTGAGGATGTATGTAGATTTAACCTTTTCAGGGTCCAGACCCCCAATCTGAAAATTGTCCACAATGTCCAAAAATCCTGTAAACCCTCCCCCCCAAAAAAAAAAAAAATACTTTTTTCTTATCAGATGGTAGAAAAAAAATTCTGAAGGTAATGTCACCAAGAGTACAAAATTTGATTGGAAACTTATGGAATTACGCTGGTGCAAAGGTAAGTGTTTCGTCAATTTTCCATCAAATTTCGTACATTTTGTTTTATTAACATCAGAAAAAGATTCTCTACCATTTCATAAGAAAAAATGAAAAAAAATATTTTTGAAAATTCTTGGACCCTGGCTGTCACTCTAAGATTTGGCCTCTGGACCATCAAAGGGTTAAAACACTTGAAATTTTGGAAAGTTGCCTGACATAATGGAGAGATGTGCTCACGGAGAATGTAAACAAACTGGGTAGTCCATGATGACTGCATTAGAAAGTCGGGTGGGGGAGCCATATAGCAAGTTTTGGTCATAATTTGAAATGTCTGTATTATCAGAACACCATAAGACAAAATGCTGTAAAGCGGGGCCCTGCTGTATCAGTTCACCCGCACTCAATACTCATGAAAAGGAAAAGCTGATGAAGTTGTCTTCTGATGTCACTTTGGTGTCCCAATGTTACATCCCCAGATTGTTAACTTGAGCAAACTTGCTGTCTGCTATACAGTAGACTGTCATTTAGCACGAGATTATGTTACACCTTATGGGTATTGCACGATTGAAGAATTGCGGCACATTATTATCTAACACGACGTAAAAATTATATTACACGGTTCGCGGGAGGGAAAAAAATTTTGAGCGCACGGTAGCCCGCGGTGGGTTAAACCATTGAGTCAGTGGGGGTCCTACTGAGGGTGGCTATGAGCCACATCAAAATGGCTCATAGACCCCTTTCGGGGTCGGTGCCGTACTAGTACGTTTTACGAGCAGGGGTTGGTGCCGTACTAGTACGCCCAAATTCTAGCGGCCTCAATTTAAGCAGAAAACGTCTGGTAGACATACATATGAAAGAATGGGTCTGTGTGGTCAGTGTGCGCAGTATAAAAAAAATCCTGCAGTGCACACTGCATAATGAGAGAAAAAAACTGACCGTTTTTTTCGATTAAAACAGCGACTTTGCAGTCGATTTTCGTATGGTATTTATTGATGTATTCTCGTTTTCTTGGTCTCATTTGATAGAATGGAAGATATATTACAGAAATAGAGATGATTTTGATTGGTATGACAATGACAAGTACCTTGAAATTGAGCTCAAAGTAGCGAAAATGTTCGATTTTTGACGATGTTCAAGAGTAAACAAATCACACCATGCGTCCAATACACATCAACTGGCGAGTCTTATATTCATGCACAAGTGCTCTGATATTATTTATACCATTTTTACAATGATGAAGTTATATACATAACAGTAAATCTTCTATTTTTGTGAGAATAAAAATTCAAAATGGAAAGCAAAAGTAATGAAACAGGGGCCTGGAGACGTGGCTAATGAACAGAGAACATGTTATTTTAGTGCCAGGAATGTCTGCCTTGTTT
Source organism: Cherax destructor (assembly GCA_009830355.1). Classification (NCBI taxonomy): domain Eukaryota; kingdom Metazoa; phylum Arthropoda; class Malacostraca; order Decapoda; family Parastacidae; genus Cherax; species Cherax destructor. The sequence goes on from WNWK01034983.1 coordinate 9,511, forward strand.
ACTCTGGACCCTATTTTGAAATTGGCATCGTTTAAAATTTGTGTGAAATTGGAAAATTGCCATTTTCTGACCACTATTTTGGGTAGATAAAATTGGTAAATAGGCAGTTTCTTCTACTCATTCGATAGAAGAAATGGAGTTCTAGCGAAATAGCTTTAATTTTAGGAGACTGAAGCATTGGAATTTGTCGAAAATAGGGCTCGAAGTGGGTGAAATCGCCAATGCGTCAGTGTCATAGATACCGATAACTTCGCGAAAGCATAATTTCGTTAGTTTTCGATCAAATTTCATAATTTTGGTGGTGTTATGATTGGAAAAAGATTCTCCATCATTTCATAAGAAAAAAATAATTTTTTTTTCCAAAAATTTTTCGACCCCAGGAACACTTTCCTGAGAAGGCCTGTCGACCCCCAAAGGGTTAATGCTGACGAGACAAGTGTTTTCTGGAAAAAAAGGCCAACACGAACTTGTATCAGTCAGCAAGAGAAGAGTGCACCAGGCTTCAAGACAGCAAAGGATCGCTTCACCTTGTTCCTTTGCAGTAATGCATCAGGTGATTTCAAGTGTAAGCCCATGGTTATTTACTGCCTAAGAATCCTCATGCTTTGAGGAAAAGGGAATTTGTTTTTCCTTCCCACAAACTGTAAGTTTATTCAGATACACGGGCCAGGAGCTGAGTCTCGAACCCTGCAACCACAATTAGGTGAGTACAGTTACATTGATTATCATACATAGCAGCATATGTGTAGAGAACCTAGGATAACCCAAATAAATCAGACAGAATCAAAATAAGTCACTGACTTATTTGGGTTATCCTAGGTTCTCTACACATATGCTGCTATGTATGATAATCTTTGTAACTGCATCTGTGTATACCTGAATAAACTTACTTACAGTTTGTGGGAAGGAAAAACAAATTCCTATTTCCTCAAGAAGAGGCCACCTTGTTGTTGTTCAGCAGGGGACACCACCCGCCCCCGACCCCACCATCCAACCATTCGTATTTCATACGTGTCAAAAAGAGTCCTCTGCTACAAGCCAGCTGTGTTTGTGAAGAATAAGAGAGAGTGAATTGTGTTTTGATCTTTAACCCTTAAACTGTCCACACGTAGATCTACGTTCACTCGCGCACTGCTCCGAATATTTTGAAAAAAAAAAAAACATTTTTTTTTTTTAAATGAAGAGCGCATTTTTATAAACTGGATAGGCTAAAAAAAAAAAATTTAGGGCCAGTACTTACCGAGATATAAGCCCGACAAGTTGGTGCTGGATGCTCACCTGACAGCAACAACAAGTCCTGCCGCTTGCAAAAGTAATGCCGATATACTTTTTTTTTTAGTTTTTATTTTAATTTATACAATTTTTATGTTCTGGTAATTACAATTTATAATAGTTCTTGTGATTTCATAGCCAATCTTTGTTCTAACACTAATATTAGGTGCTGAAATAGTACTCAAATAGTCACAATGACACCAACAGGTGAACAATTTCACCTGCCATGGTCATTTACTATTGTCTATAAATATATACAAAGTATTTATAGGTCCCAGCAATGTTTTAGACATCCTGGAGTATATATGAAACTCCTTGAAGAATGGTGTTATGAAAATTGTCAGATAACTACTGATAAGGCAGTGACATTGATGAATGAATGTGTGCAAGGAACCCTTGCTTTGTTTTCACTCTCTGTATCTGTCTATCTATCTATCTGTCTATCTATCTATCTGTCTATCTATCTGTCTATCTGTCTGTCTGTCTATCTATCTGTCTGTCTATCTGTCTATCTATCTGTCTATCTATCTGTTTATCTATCTATCTGTCTATCTGTGTTTCTATCTATCTGTCTAGCTCGGCTTATCTGTCTTTGTTTGCCTGCCTATGTGTGCCTGGAGTATAATATGAAACTCCTTGACTAATGGTGTTATGACAAGTGTCAGATAACACTGACAGCCCAATGACATTGATGAATGAATGTGCGCAGGGAACCCTCGCTTTGTTTTCACTGTATCTGTCTATCTATCTGTCTATCTGTCTGTGTTTCTGTCTAGCTCTGCTTATCTGTCTTTCTGTCTGCCTGTGTGTGCCTGGAGTATATGAAACTCCTTGAAGAATGGTGTTATGACAAGTGTCAGATAACACTGACAGCCCAATGACATTGATGAATGGGAGCAGGGACCCCTCTCTTTGTTTCCACTGTCTATCTGTCTGTCTGTCTAGCTCTGCTTATCTGTCTTTCCGTCTCGTAAGCCAACAGGTATTATACGCGATGCAGAAGTGACAATGCGTATTACTTGCCAGTCATGCGTATTATGTCTTATATATACGTACAAGCATTGTATAGGACTTTGCCTGGAATTTTTGGGTTATCCTTGGTAATTTACACTATGTATAATTGTACTTATGTGTACATGTGAGAGAGAGAGAGAGAGAGATATTACAGATATATATAGATAGACAGATATAGACAGATACAGAGATATATATAGATAGACAGATATAGACAGAGATATAGACAGATATAGACAGAGATATAGACAGATATAGACAGAGATATAGACAGATATAGACAGAGATATAGACAGATATAGACACAGAGACAGCCAGAGACAGCCAAAGCCAGCCTGCCAAATATATAAGAACATAAAAAAGAACGAACACTGCAGAAGGCCTACTGGCCCATGCAAGGCAGGTCCATATCACCCCCCAGCTTAGACCAATGACCCACCTAGTCAGGTCACATCCTCTCAAGGAAGGAGCACAGCATCAGACCTAGTAGCACAAGCTAGTCAGGTCCAACTCACACCCACCCACAGCCACTCATGTATTTATTGAACCTATTTTTACTTTCCTCTTATAAGGGGAGTGTTAATGCGACATGACATCAGTGAATCCATGGTGTTTGCCACATTATTTGCATCAGGTGGCACTCAATTGAACTAGTGCTCCCACAAGGTACTAAATGGTCCCAGATTTTTTTAATACTGCGCACACTGAGGGCGCAGACCCATTCTCTCATGTCTAGGCGACTCAGGCCTATTGCACTAAATTTGAAGGAATGAAAAATAAAACGTTGATCTACGTTCGGAGCAGTACGCGTGCAAACGTATATCTACGTTTGGACAGTTTAAGGGTTAAATTACTATTACTATATCTTGTATCCACCAAACAATCATGACACCCAGTATTGCTCAAAGTGGCAAGAAAAGGTATAAGCATTTAAGTCTTAGAATTAACGAAGAAAACAAAGATATTAGACAAGACATAACCCGTGGCCGTAATGAAGTGTTACTTTGTACACATAAAAAGATGTAAACATAAGTTTGTGTGACTTACTGATTGACTGACTGAATGACTGACTTACTGAATGACTTGACTGACTTACTGAATGACTTGACTGACTTACTGAATGACTTGACTGACTTATTGAATGACTTGACTGACTTAAGAACATAAGAACATAAGAAAGGAGGAACACTGCAGCAGGCCTGTTGGCCCATACTAGGCAGGTCTTTCACAATCCGTCCCACTAACAGAATATTTGCTCAACCCAATTTTCAATGCTACCCAAGAAATAAGCTTTGACAATTCTACCCACTCATGCGCGAGTCCCACTCAAATCCAACCCCTGAATGACTTGACTGACTTACTGAATGACTTGACTGACTTACTGAATGACTTGACTGACTTACTGAATGACTTGACTGACTTATTGAATGACTTGACTGACTTACTGAATGACTGACTGACTTACTGAATGACTTGACTGACTTACTGAATGACTTAGAGTTAGACACTCAGTACAACCATCGACTTCAGTTCCAGAACCTCTACTATCCACCTCAGCCCAGTAGGGCCACAGCATAACTCTCCACTCTCTTCACAATCATCCACAAACACCAGCACCCACAATTTAAGGTAAATACTATTATTTCACGATAATGAACTACAATTACATATTCACTTTTATTTTTGTAAGATCTGTTGGTCTATAAAAACTTGTTTGGCTTTTTGGGGACTCCCTGGAACGTAACCCTATTTTTCGTATAAGTTCTTTTAATTATCTACCACAAAATTATCTAACATGATGTTTTCAGGACTGTAACTACCATGCTAAATGACGATCTGCTGTAATTAAAAACAGATGTACAACTCAAACAAATTATGATCAATTTCTCTAGTAGTATTAACCCTTTGGGGGTCGACAGGCCTTCTCAGGAAAGTGTTCCTGGGGTCGAAATTTTTTTTGGAAAAAAAAAAATTATTTTTTTCTTATGAAATGATAGAGAATCTTTTTCCGATCATAACGCCACCAAAATTATGAAATTTGATCGAAAACTAACGGAATTATGCTTTTGCGAAGTTAGCGGTAGCCATGACACTTACGCATCGGCGATTTTGCCCACTTTGAGCCCTATTTTCGACAAATTCCCATGTTTCAGTCTCCTAAAATTATAGCTATTCCGCTAAAACTCCATTTCGTCTATCGATTGAGTACAAGAAACCGCCTATTTACCAATTCCATCTACCCAAAATAGTGGTCAGAAAATGGCAATTTTCCAATTTCACACAAATTTCAAACGATGCCAATTTCAAAATAGGGTCCAGAGTAAACAAGGCAGACATTCCTGGCACTAAAATAACATGTTCTCTGTTCATTAGTCACGTCTCCAGGCCCCTGTTCCATTACTTTTGCTTTTCATTTTGAATTTTTATTCTCACAAAAAATAGAAGATTTACTGTTATGTATACAACTGCATCATTGTAAAAATAGTATAAATAATATCAGAGCACTTGTGCATGAATATAAGACTCGCCAGTTGATGTGTATTGGACGCATGGTGTGATTTGTTTACTCTTGAACATCGTCAAAAATCGAACATTTTCGCTACTTTGAGCTCAATTTCAAGGTACTTGTCACTGTCATACCAATCAAAATCATCTCCATTTCTGTAATATATCTTCTATTCTATCAAATGAGACCAAGAAAACGAGAATACATCAATAAATTCCATACGAAAATCGACTGCAAAGTCGCTGTTTTAATCGAAAAAAACGGTCAGAGTTTTTTTTCTCTCATTATGCAGTGTGTACTGCAGAATTTTTTTTATACTGCGCACACTGACCACACAGACCCATTCTTTCATATGTATGCCTACCAGACGTTTTCTGCTTAAATTGAGGCTGCTAGAATTTGGGCGTATTAGTATGGCACCAACCCCTGCTCGTAAAACGTACTAGTACGGCACCGACCCCCAAAGGGTTAAGTAGTCTGTAAGCCATTAAATTTAGTCTGCCCATAATGCCATGGCATGATAGTGGCTCTCTTTGCACTGCAACTCATTATTGTAATTATATAATCTCAATGTAAACTGCAACGCATTATTGTTATTATATAATCTCAATGTAAACTGCAACGCATTATTGTAATTATATAATCTCAATGTAAACTTGCAAGGAAATAAAAATTTGAATTTAATTTGAATCGTTGTCTCAATTTTGGATATCACTGGAAAAAGAATATCCATCTCTCAGTTATAGAGCTATTAAGTTTTTGGTCATATTTTCGACAATTTATTTGTGTGAGAAGACTTTTTCAGCTATGTAAGTGATAAAAACCAAACAGAGAAACCAAATTGATGTCAATGCATCACTTAGTCTGTCAGAAACAATGCTGGAGCCATGGCTTTTGCCGCAGTTATCAAATATTCTTGGAAAGAAGCAGCAGCAGAGTTCCCACTAATTTTACTTGAATTAAATTACGTATAATAAAAATTTAAATACAGCCTCTCCTCACTTAGCGACGTACTCATTTACCAATGCCTCGGACTTACAACGGGCTCTCTGATCAGTATTTATACGTAAATAATGTATATTAGAGCTGGATTTCCTCTTCTGTTTATTTAAATATACAGTGGTACCTCGAGTTACGAGCAGCTCCCAACTTGAACAATTATGTAAGTGTATTTTTGGGGGTCTGAAACGGATTAATCTAATTTTCATTATTTCTTACGGGAACAAATTCATTCGGTATCGGCACTCGAACAGCCTTCTGGAACTAATTAAATTCGTAACTCGAGGTGTACCACTGTACAGTACACTGCTGTATAAACATTTAAAAATATACCAGAAATGTTATAAATGGTGCAAGGGCGACCTTAAAACAATATCAAAGATGGTTGACACAAACCCACTACCATTATAGTATGCTACTCACTTAGTAAAGTAAAGTAAAGTAAATTTTATTTCATTGCAGATTACATAGGTATTGGTAGTTAAATATAAATTGAGTGCAAGGAGAGCCACTGACATGCCATGGCATTAGGGGCAGCTTAATCTAGTAACTTGAAGACTATGTACATAATAATAATAGAGAAATTTATTGAGTTTATTCTAGTTAAAATTTGTTTTCAAATTACAATATGATGATATTATACTGTTAAAATTATTATATGATGATATTAGATTGTAACAGGTGTTTAGATTCTCGAATGGTAATATGAAATTGAGAGTATCTTAAGGAAAATAACATTGAGCATTTTTGACATTAACTTATAGTATGAGTAGTATTTAGTTTTGGGTGAGTAGGGGGTAACATAATAGTAACATATTATTAAAAATTGAAATTATCTTATAGGAAAGTAATAATGAGCATTTTTCAAAGTAGTTTATAGTATGATTATTTAGTTTTGGGTGAGTAGGTGGTTTTTGAGTTTGAGTCTTAAATTGATTTTCAGACAAGATTATCTTAATATTTATTTTTTTTTTTTATTAACACATTGGCTGATTCCCACCAAGGCAGGGTGGCCTGAAAAAGAAAAACTTTCGTCATCATTCACTCCATCACTGTCTTGCCAGAGAGATGCTTTACACTACAGTTATAAAACTGCAACATTAACACCCCTCCTTCAGAGTGCAGACACTGTACTTCCCATCTCCAGGACTCAAGTCCGGCCTGCCGGTTTCCCTGAATCCCTTCATAAATGTTACTTTGCTCACACTACAACAGCACGTCAAGTATTAAAAACCATTTGTCTCCATTCACTCCTATCAAATACGCACACGCATGCTTGCTGGAAATCCAAGCCCTTCGCACACAAAACCTCTTTTACCCCCTCCCTCCAACCTTTCCTAGGCCGACCCCTACCCCGCCTTCCCTCCACTACAGATTTATACACTCTCGAGGTCATTCTGTTTCGTTCCATTCTCTCTACATGTCCGAACCACTTCAACAACCCCTCCTCAGCCCTCTGGATAATAGTTTTGGTAATCCCGCACCTCCTCCTAATTTCCAAACTCCGAATTCTCTGCATTATATTCACACCACACATTGACCTCAGACATGACATCTCCACTGCCTCCAGCCTTCTCCTCGTTGTGACATTCATCACCCATGCTTCACACCCATATAAGAGTGTTGGTATAACTATACTCTCATACATTCCCCTCTTAACTTCCATGGACACGGTTCTTTGTCTCCACAGACTCCGAAGTGCACCACTCACCCTTTTCCCCTCATCAATTCTATGATTCACCTCATCCTTCATAGACCCATCTGCTGACATGTCCACTCCCAAATATCTGAATACATTCACCTCCTCCATACTCTCTCCCTCCAATCTGATATCCAATCTTTCATCACCTAATCTTTTTGTTATCTTCATCACCTTACTCTTTCCTATATTCACTTTAATTTTCTTCTTTTACATACCTTACCAAATTCATCCACCAACCTCTGCAACTTCTCTTCAGAATCTCCCAAAAGCACAGTGTCATCAGCAAAAAGCAACTGTGACAACTCCCACTTTGTATTTGATTCTTTGTCTTTTAACCCCACACCTCTTGCCAAGACCCTCACATTCACTTCTCTTACAACCCCATCTATAAATATATTGAACAACCACGGTGACATCACACATCCCTGTCTAAGGCCTACTTTTACTGGGAAATAATCTCCCTCTCTCCTACACACTCTAACCTGAGCCTCACTATCCTCATAAAAGCTCTTCACTGCTTTCAGTAACCTACCTCCTATTCCATACACCTGCAACATCTGCCACATTGCCCCCCTATCCACCCTATCATACGCCTTTTCCAAATCCATAAATGCCACAAAAACATCTTTACCCTTATCCAAATACTGTTCACCTATATGTTTTACTGCAAACACTTGGTCTACACACCCCCTACCTTTCCTAAAGCCACCTTGTTCATCTGCTATTCTGCTCTCTGTCTTACTCTTAATTCTTTCACTAATAACTCTACCATACACTTTACCTGGTATACTCAACAGACTTCTTCCCCTATAATTTTTGCACTCTCTTTTGTCCCCTTTGCCTTTATACAAAGGAACAATACACACTCTCTGTCAGTCCCTAGGTACCTTACCCTCTTCCATACATGTATTAAATAATATCCCCAACCACTCCAAAACTATATCTCTGCCTGCTTTTAACATTTCTACCTTTATCCCATCAATCCCAGCTGCCTTACCCCCTTTCATTCTACCCACTGCCTCACGAACTTCCCCCACACTCACAACTGGCTCTTCCGCACTCCTACAAGATGTTATTCCTCCTTGCCCTATACACGAAATCACAGCTTCCCTGTCTTCATCAACATTTAACAACTCCTCAAAATATTCCCTCCATTTTCCCGATACCTCTAAATCTCCATTTAATAACTCTCCTCTCCTATTTTTAACTGTCAAATCCATTTGTTCCCTAGGCTTCCTCAACTTATTAATCTCACTCCAAAACTTTTTCTTATTTTCAACAAAATTTGTTGATAACATCTCACCCATTCTCTCATTTGCTCTCTTTTTACATTACTTGACCACTCTCTTAACCTCTCTTTTTTTCTTCATATGCTCTTCCCTCCTTGCATCACTTCTACTTTGTAAAAACTTCTCATATGCTAACTTTTTCTCCCTTACTACTCTCTTTACATCATCATTCCACCAATCGCTCTTCTTCCCTCCCGCACCCACTTTCCTGTAACCACAAACTTCTGCTGAACACTCTAACACTACATTCTTTAACCTACTCTATACATCTTTGACCCCATTGCCTACACTCTCACTAGTCCATCTATCCTCCAATAGTTGTTTATATCTTACCCTAACTGCCTCCTCGTTTAGTTTATAAACCTTCACCTCTCTCTTACTTACTGCTTCTATTTTCCTTGTATCCCATCTACCTTTTACTCCCACTTTAGGTACAACTAAAAAGTGATCTGATATATCTGTGGCCCCTCTATAAACATGTACATCCTGAAGTCTACTCAACAGTCTTTTATCTACCAATACATAGTCCAACAAACTAATGTCATTATGCCCTACATCATATCTTGTATACTTATTTATCCTCTTTTTCTTAAAATATGTATTACCTATAACTAAACCCCTTTCTATACAAAGTTCAATCAAAGGGCTCCCATTTTCATTTACACCTGGCACCCCAAACTTACCTACCACACCCTCTCTACATGTTTCTCCTACTCTAGCATTTAGGTCCCCTACTACAATTACTCTCTCACTTGGTTCAAAGGTTCCTATACATTCGCTTAACATCTCCCAAAATCTCTCTCTCTCTCCTCTACACTCCTCTCTTCTCCAGGTGCATACACGCATATTATAACCCACTTTTCGCATCCGACCCTTATTTTAATCCACATAATCCTTGAATTTACACATTTATATTCCCTCTTCTCCTTCCATAACTGGTCCTTCAACATTATTGCTACCCCTTCCTTAGCTCTAACTCTCTCAGATACTCCTGACTTAATCCCATTTATTTCTCCCCACTGAAACTCGCCTACCCTCTTCAGCTTTGTTTCGCTTAGGGCCAGGACATCCAACTTCTTTTCATTCATAACATCAGCAATCATATCTTTCTTATCATCCGCACTACATCCACGCACATTCAAACATCCCAGTTTTATAAAGCTTTTCTTATTCGTTTTTTTAGTAAATGTGTACAAGAGAAGGGGTTACTAGCCCATTGCTCCCGGTATTTTAGTCGCCTTATATGACACGCATGGCTTACGGAGGAAGAATTCTTTTCCACTTCCCCATGGACAATAGAGGAAATAAAGAAGAACAAGAGCTATTAAGAAAATGAAGAAAAACATAGATGTGTGTATGTATATATATGCATGTGCATGCCTGTGTAGTGTAACCTACATGTAAGTAGAAGTAGCTAGATATACCTGTTATCCAGCGTGTTTATGAGACAGAAAAAAGACACCAGCAATCCTACCATCATGTAAAACAGTTTCAGGTTTCTGTTTCACAGTCACCTGGCAGGACGGTAGTACCTCCCTGGGTGGTTGCTGTCTACCAACCTACTACCTACAATATTTACTGGTAATGAATTCCAGATTCTGGGGCCCTTCATGTGCATAGAATTTTTACATAGGTTGTTATGAACTCAGGGTATATCAAAAAGTGATCTGTGTCTTTGTGTTGTGGTCATGGGTCCTATTAAAGTTGGTGAGGAGAATTTTGAGCGGAGGGTTTATATTAGAGTGTAAAGTTTTATATATGTAGTAGGCACAAGAATAAGTATGAATGTTCTTTA
>WNWK01034984.1:0-20086 GCA_009830355.1 Cherax destructor
CCCATTTTCCCCATTTCCTTTTTTTCCCCTACATGTACAAACCCCCCCACTACATATTCTACATCCTCCACTACATGTCTACATCTTCCACTACATGTCACACCCCACTTTTTTTTCCACCCCTTTTTACATGTTCAATTCCACTACATGTCTACTTTTTCCCCACTATTGTACTCATCTACGTTTTTATCCCCCCCTCTTTCATGTCTATATCCCCTCTACATTTTTTTCCCATCCACTACATGTCCCATCTTCCACTCATGCACATCATCCACTCATGTCTACTAAAATCCACTCTGTCTCTCCCCACTCGAAATAAAATTTCCATTTCATGTTCTCTGCACTACTGTTTTTAAATTTTTCTATTGTCTACCCCTTTTCTCACCCTCTTTACTGTTACTCATCTCATGTCCTCTCCCCACCCCTCATCTCCCTCTGCTACTCTCCCCTGTCTCTCTCCCCATTCTCTCCCCCTAATGTCTCTCTCCCTACATTCTACTCTCCTTTATACATCTCCACTACTTCTCTCTTCCCTCATGTCCTCATCCCCTGTACTCATTTTCCACTCATTCTACTCCCCACTACATGTCTTCTCATCCGTCATGTTACATCTCCCCCATGTCCATCTTCCCTATTAAAACCCCACTTTTTTTTTTACTTTTTCCCCACTATTGTCCCCATCATCCACTATTTACTCATCCAAAAATTTTCATCATCCCCCTCTTTCCCCCCCCAAAAAAGGGAAACTACACCCTCCACTACTTTCAAATCCCTCTGTCTACTCTCCATTTTGTCCTACCCCCCCCACTACATTTTTTAAATTTCCCCATTATTACTCTCATCTCCGGGGTCCTTTTTCCCCACTACGTTTTAACCCCTACTGTGCCTTCTCTGTACTTTTTCATCCCACCCCCATGCCCCCATTTCCACACATGTACTACATCATCCATACAGGCCCCCCCTGTCTGTCCCAACTACTGGACCACTGACAAGGCCCTGGATGTCAAAAAGGGAAAACAGAATCCCAGATGTTATATACACAGTTTTTTAAAAAAAGCCTTTGACAAGTGGGGACCAGGTTTAATAGCAAAAAAAATGCGTAAAAAAGGAAAAAGGGGGAAAAAAGTTGGTAGATGGATCTAAATTTTCCCCAACTCGTAGAACACAAAGAGTAGTAGTAAAAGGGTAAAGTCGGGGGGCGCTACTGTGAAAAGCTTTTTTCCCCAAAAGGCACAGTACTTCCCCCCCCCTTTCCTCATCCCTATCAGACATTGACGGGGATATAAGCCGGCTTTGTCTTCCTTTGAAGGGCCCCGAATTTATGACAGTGTCCCCCTTGAAGACACTCCCAAGACTCAAGCAGACATAAACCAAATCTTTAAATGAGCTGCAAAAAACAATATGAAGTTCAATGTTTTTAAATTCTCAGAGGGGGAAAAAACTGGAAATTAAAATTACGGAGTACAAAACAATTCCAACCACACAAAAAAGAGCAAAAAACTAATGCCCAAAAAAACCTGGGAGGATCATGTCAGAGGATCCCCCAAAGGAATAACAATGAGCAATTGCATCTGCTCAAAAAATGAGAGGATGGATAGTGAGAACCTTCAAAACCAGGGATGCCAAGCCCATTTTCCCCCTTTACAGATCGCTTGTTCTTCTGGGGGAATTTGGACCTAACTGCCCTTTAAAAAGGGCGGAAAATTGCTGAAAAAAATGTGCAAAAACCTTCCCCGCCGTAAGTGGATAAACCACCTCAACTGGGGGGAAAAGGGGCGAAGTTAAAAAACGTGTACTCGGGGAAACCAGGGGGGAGATACTTATTATATTCACATGGAAAATTCTCGGGGGGGTACCAAACTTAAAAAAAATCCCCCCCTTTTCAAAAAAAAAAGACTGGGCAGGCGATGTAACCCCCCCAAGGGAAGAGCAGGGTTCCCCGCACTTTGGGGGGACAACACAAAAATTTTTGAGGGCCCCAAATTTTTTCAACTGCCTCCCAGCATACATGGGGGGCCCCCAAAACCCCCCCTGGCTGTCCAAAAAAAGGCACTGGAGGGGCACCTCAAGTGGTCCTATCACCCGGGGTTGTTTTTTGTATGTTGGACTGTTTCGGCCAGGGGTAACAGCCTGGTTGATCAGGCTCTGGTCAACAGGAGGTTTGGGCGGGGGGGGCCGCAGGGGCGTTGACCTAATTCCTCCAGGTATCTTTTTTATCTACTAAATGTACTACATCTGCTCATGTTCTCATCTTCCCTTTTTGTCTAATCTCCCCCATTTTCTAAACCCTTACTTTTGTCTAAAAAAATCCACTCATGTCTACATCATCTACTACTACTCATCATCTACCCCTGTACTACATCTCTCTACTGTATTATTTCAAAACCCAAAATTTTTCCCTTCCTTCTAAACTTCCCTACATTTTTCCTCCCCTTTTTAAAAACATTTTTCCTTTTTTGTAAAATTTTCCCTTCACTACTGTCTCATCATCCACTACATGTCTACTCTTCCACTACATGTACCATCTTCCACTACATGTCTAATCTTCCACTACATGTCTTCCCTCTCCACTACATGTACTAAACATCCACTTTTTTACACCCTCTTCCACTACATGTCTACATCTTCCATACATGTCCATCATTCCCAAATTTCTCATCATTCCACATGCTACATCATTCACTCATGTAAAAATTTTTCCCCTACATTTTAAAAAAAAACTCCACTTTATGTCCATTATCCCCACTTTTTAAATCTTCCCTTCTTTTTACTACATCAAACCACTACGCTACATCATCCCCTAAAAAGTACTACATCTTCCATTTTTTACTCTTCACTCTGTACTACATCCCACATTATTTTAAACATTCCTTTTTTAAAAAACACTTTCCCCCTTTTTTCTCCCCCACATTTCTCTTCGGGACATGTCTCTAATCCCCTTTATGGGGCTCATCATCTCTCATATTTCATCCTCCTTCTGTACTACATCAACCAAAATGTCTATTTTACACATGTCTACTCTCCCTACATTTTTACTCCACTTTTCTTTTTCATCCTCTTTTTTTTGTCTACTCACCTACTCATGTCTACATCATGCACTACATTCTACTCTTCAGTCATGTCTACTCATCCCACTACATGTTCTACTCTTCCATACATGTCAAATTTCCCACTACATGTCCAATTTTCCCCTCATGTCTACATCATCCATATATTTCCCCTTCATCCACTACTTTCCCCTTTTCCAAATTATTCCCCTTTTTCTACATGTACTACATCATAAAACATGTCTACATTATCCTTACATAAAAATTACCATTCACTACATATCTACATCCATTTCTACATCTATACATACCATCATCCACTACGTCCATCATCCACACATGTCTTTTTCACCCCTACATTTCTCTCTTCCACTACATGTCAAATCATCCACTACAGGGTCTCATCATCCACTACATGTTCATCATCCACTACATGTCCATCACCCCCTTTTTATTTCATCATTTTACTTACATCATCCCTACTGTACTACATCTTCCACTACATGTAATACATCATCCATACATATACACATCACCCCTTAGGGCCTCTCTCCCTACTTTTACTCTTCCATTTTCGCTCATCTTTCCCCTGTCCATCTCCCCTCCCCAAACTAAAATATCCCTCATTTTCTCTTCCCTCTCCCCCTCAGTTTTTTTTCCAAATACATTCAAAACCCTTTGGTCTTCATTTCCCTCTGTTCTCATCTCCCCTTGTCCTCATCCCCACATGCTACATCTTCCCCCCATGTCTCATCATTCACTACATTCATCATCCTACATTACTAATTTTCCACTACATTTTTAAAATTTTCCCCCAAAAGTCTAAATCATCCTTAAAAGTCTAAATTTTTTATTTACATGTCCAAATTTCCACTACATGTTCATAAATCCACTACATTCTACATCTTCCACTAAAACTCATCTTCCACTACATGTTCTACATCATCCACTACATGTCTACATCATCCACTACATGTTTTTTTTTCCCTTAAAGAAAATTCCATTTATACATGTACTACATCATTCCCCCTTCATGTCCACGTCTTCCCCAAAATTTCTCATCACCCCAAAAATGTCTACATTACCCCTTACATGAATTTCCCCTTTTTTTACTGAAACACATCTCCTACAAGGGTTTTTTTTTCAAACCAATATTTTTTAACATCCCTACTGTATTTCTTTTCTCTATATGTCTCTCATCCCTACATGTCTCATCTCCACCATTCTACATCCCCACTCTGCCCTCATCTCCCTACATGTCTCATCTCTCCACAGGTCACCCTCCCCTACTGTATACTCATCCCCAAATTTCCCCTTCTCTTCCCTAAAAAATTCTTTACTCATATCTACATCCCCCTATTGTCTCTCATCCCTACTTCTCTTTTCCCTACTTTTAAAATCTTCCACTACTTCAAAATTTCCCCCTTTTCTGTCCCCTAAAACCCACTCTTTCACTCTCCCTATTACTACAAAAATCCTTTTTTTCCCTTCCCTTTCTCAAAAATCCCTACGTTTTTAAAAAAACCCATGTATCCCCCACTCATCTCAAACTGTACTACCCCACAAAAGAAACTACTCTTCCCCATTTCATGTTCTCATCCCCACTACTGTTCTGCTCTTCGACACTTAAAATTCCCCTTCCATCGTACCATCCCCATGAACTAAATCTTCCACTCATGGGGTACCCCCCCCATAAATTTCTTCTTTTTCTACGTACTACATTTCCACTCTTACACCTTCCCTACGCTACATCATCCATAAGAAACCACCATCCAATGTCCCATCCACTACATTCTCCCCCCCAAAAAATGAACAAAATTTTTCCCCACTACATGTAGTACATCCCCACTCATGTATCCTTTAAAAATCTACTACTGGATGCTCTCCCTTTGGGTGTCTCAATAGTTAATGTTGTGTAAAGCCACTACTACATTTGTTAATTTTTCCCCTCCTTTAACTGCTAAAAACAGTGGTCTTTAAAGTTGTGTATAACACTCACTACTACCCTTGTTAACTCTACCTCCTGTACACTGCTGTAACACACTGGTCTCTGATATTTACGTATTCCTTCTTCAGCACAATCCACACTGCAGTGCTTTATGGTCATTTAAAATTACAGATGTTTTATATTTAATGTCAGATTGTTTAGACAATCATTAGTTATTATTGAAAAAATTTAAAAAGTAAGGTGGAAGTAGGATAGCAGGTGAACAAGAAGGCTTTAGGAAAAGACCAAGTGTTTTCAGTGAAACATAAGGTGAACAGTTTTAGATAAGGGTAAAGAGGTTTTTTTGGCATTTATGTTTTGGAAAAGGCTTTTGACAGGGGGGGAAGGGATGCAATGTGGCAGATGTTGCTAATGTATGGAAGGGGAATGGTTATTAAACAGTTAAAAATTTTGGGGTAGTGTGGCTCAGGTTAGAGTTGTAAAAGGGGAGGGAGATTATTTCCCAGTAAAGTAGGCCTTGACAAGGGGGTGTGATGCCACCATGGCTGTTCAGTATTTTATAGATGA
Source organism: Cherax destructor (assembly GCA_009830355.1). Classification (NCBI taxonomy): domain Eukaryota; kingdom Metazoa; phylum Arthropoda; class Malacostraca; order Decapoda; family Parastacidae; genus Cherax; species Cherax destructor. Next base: position 5,563 of record WNWK01034984.1, read on the forward strand.
GGTTGTAGGGGAAGTGAATGTTCAGGTGTTGGGGCATACCCCAGATGACAGCCAAGAAAAGAGTGAATATTAAAGTCCCGATATGACTAGCTGTTCAGCGAGCCGCTGCCCAGACTGGGGCGACAATCCCAAAAGAATTCTTTATGAACAAAACAGAAAATTTGTCATCTCAGAAATTTCGGATATTATCCTAACTCCACAAGACTTTTTAAAAGGCATTAAATGACATGCCCATGCACTCTTTTGCCAGGCCCAGAAAAAATGGAACTCCGTGTTCATCAAGAGTTGCAAAACCCCCCCCGTGCTTTTTAAAATCCCTTTTGGGGAGGGCATGGACACAGGGGGGCATCCACACACTAAAAACAACAGACATAGCCCCACCCCCAAAAGGGGGGAGTAAACAATTGCAAAAAACTACGGGCCGATAACCTAAGTCCCTTTTCATAAAAATCTTTTAAAGGGGTTTCCCGAAGCAAAATCAAAACCATCTACATACCACCAATTACAAACCTTGGGGGAACACGGGTTTTTGAGCAGGTCCTCCTGCCGGGCCCAGCTACTGGACCACTATGAAAAAGGGGGTGGATGCTCAAAAAGGATAAACAAAAAACAGATGTAGTATACGTACACAGACTTTTTAAAAACCCACAAGCGTGACCCGGGGTGTGCACACAAAATGTGTGATAAAGGAATACAGTGGACCCCCCGAAATCGAACATTCTTCATTCCAGAATGTGTTGAAGTGCTGTTACCAAACGAATTTATTCTCATAAGGAATGATTAGTTCGTTTCAGACCCCCAAAAAAACACCTAAAAAAGCACTTACAATAATAAACTTATAAAAAGGGCGAGTTGGGAGTGAAAAATTTTTCCCGGGGGTCCACTGTAATAGGAAAAGTTGGTTGAGGGAATTTTATAACTTCCTGACAAATATAACATAAAGAGTAATAGTAAACAGGTAAAGCCCTGGGCGGCCACTAAAAAAAACTCTGTTCCACAAGGCATAGTACTGCTCCCATTCTTTCCTTATCCTCATTTCACAGACAGAGATGTAAGCCATAGTTCCATTTCTTCCTTTGGGATGACCCCCCGGGTTGCCATGGGGTGACACCTCCATTGAAGACACCGAAAGACTCCAAGGGGAAAAAACCCAAAGGTCTTCAAATGGGCCACTAAAAACAATATGAAGTTGACCAGGAGAAATTTCAACTCCCCAGATAGGGGAAACTTGAAAAAATTTAAAAATTTGTATCATTGTATACGACAAATTCAAACCCTTTCAATAGAGCAAATAAGTAATGTGAAGGACCGGGGAGTGATAATGTCGGGAGGATCTCGCCTTCAAAGACTACAACAATGTATCTACCTCATCTGCTGGGAAAAAAGATAGGATGGATAAGGGAGAACCTTCAAAACTATGGATCCAAGCTCATGGTTCTTCACCCATTTTTTTTGGGGGCCCGCAGTAACAGCCTGGGTGATCGACCCTGCTCCACCATGAGGCCTGGTCTCGGGCTGAGCCGTAGGGCGTTGCCCCCCAAACCCTCTCTAGGTAAACTCCAGGTAAACAGGGTGAGCATGTTTAGATGGGGCGGGCAAATGGTTTTTAGGACTTGGGGTGCTGTTGGAGTGTAAGCAAGGTAATATTTATGAAAGAATTCGGGGAAACCGGCAGCCGTACTTAGGCCCGGAAAAATGGGAAGTACAGTACCTGCACCCCCGAAGGAGGGTGTTTATGTTGCAGTTTTAAAATTTTGCATTGTAAGTCACCTCTGGCAAGGCAGTGATGGAGTGAATGATGATAAAATTTTTTTGGGCCCCCGCTCTCCCTTTGGGGGGGAAAACGGCCGATGTGTTAATAGTAAAAAAAAAAAAGTTTAATTTTGTCAAATACAGTGGTCCTAGACTATCATTTAATTTTTTCCCCAGGAGCTAGACCTCAACTCGAAAATTTCCCCGAAACTCAAAACCTTATTTCCCATAAGAAATAATGAAAAATACAATTAATTCGTTCCAACAAAAATTTTCCCAAAAAAATACATTTTAATTATAGTTCTACATACACAAAACAACATATTTAAAACATAATTATAAATACATACATAATAAATACTACAACAGAATAATAAATAACATTTACTTACCTTTATTGAAGAGAGTTGCTGGCATCTGGAAGATAGGGAGGAGGACAGGAAGGGTGTTAGTGTTTGGAGGGAATCCTCCCCAAAAAGGGCTTCAGGTTTAAAAGTCCTTTCTGGGGACTTTCCCCTTTTTTTTCTTTTAATGCCACTAGGACCAGCGGGGGGTCACTGGATCCCTGCCCCCGAAAAATACTGTCCAGAGCCCCCTGTTTCTGGACTCTTTAACATTTTCCTGAAGGGGGGCAAGATTCTGTCACTAAAAAAAGTTGCAGATGTGGCTTGCTTCCCGCTTGCTCAGGGTGGTGTTTTTAACAAATGTCTGCCCAAACCCAGTCCACATAGAACACTTTTCCCTTTAAAACCCCTGGGGGAAAAACTGCCTCACCCTGTTCATCCTCTTCCTCTGAATCAATTTCCTTGGGGTTTTGGTCATACAAAATACAGCTTACGCGCCAGGGGTTTTCCCCCGTCTAGTATGCAAAAATTCTAGCGCCTTCAAATTGGGGGGAAAAGGCTGGTGGCCTAGGGTGAGAGAATGGGGCTGCATGGTCAGTGTGCAGTGGGAAAAAAAACAGAACCCCGTGGTGCATTGTGGGGTGTTTTTAACCCTTTTTCACCATCCTCGCGGGAAGAAACTCCTCACTCCTCGGAAAAATTTGGGAAAATTTTGTTCCCCCCGTGACAGTTCTAACAGTGATGGCAGTGTCAGTGATGATACTCCAAAGGTTTTTGGGGGGTTGTGACCGAAACTAGTGCCCCCCAAAACCGGTAATATTGAGGGAAAAACCCCGACGACCCACAACCTTCCACCTCCGGTGCTGTGGCGTCTTGTTCCCCGTTCAATTGTACCAGAACGAAGGAGGAACTCTTATTTACTCATATTCAGGACTTTGATGTGAGCAAAAGGGGATGATAGTGATGGGGAATATGAACTCCCAAACTCTTCAAAACAGTTCCAGTAGCGAGTGGGCGGGAAAATTCTCCAGTGAAGCGTCAGTTTTACGACGGTATATGGGGGTGGGTAGTGGGGCCAAAAGTTTTTCCCCAAAGGGGAAAGGGGACATCTTGGAGTAAAATCCGTGGCGTACAACAGGAAGTGATAGTGAAAAAGAAGATGATAGTGTTGCTTTTGGGGGGGGGAAATGTGCATGCATCTAGTGGTGGTGGTGCCGGGGGCGAAAGGGGCCCCCCCGTGGACCATGCTGCCACCCCGCCGCTGACTCACCCCACCTACAACAAAAGGGGACCCTCAACCACAAACTCCACTCCACAACCTCCATCCCACAACCACCTGTCAGTATCCAGTCCACCAGCGGGGGGCACATGGGATTTTGGGAGGAAGCTGACAATTTTTTTCCCAATCCCCATCAGTTTGATGAAAGTCAAAGTGGAATACGCCCATCATGTACCGGAAACAATGCCACTGAACTGGAATGTTTCAAGTTATTCTTTGACGAACCCCTGATGGAAAATTTTTTTTCGGGGAAAACAACAAAATACTACAGTACACCATGGCAAAAACAATACTTTAAAAAAAAACACGCCCCCCGGGTGGAAGAGAAAACCCTTGGCTGAGATTTTAATCTTTTTTTTGCCACAATAATGCTTTGCCCCGGGTGTAAAAGCACAGTGTCAAATCATACTGGTCGACAGACCGCCTGATTACAACACCAGGTTTCAGTGATATAATATCAGTGAATCGATTTGTGCTACTGTTACGTATGCTCCTTTCTCAGAAAAAAACCCGGCCTGACAAACAACAGGTTATATAAGTTTGGAATGTGTTTCTGTATCTAAAAAAGGGGGAAAATTTAATATGCATTTTTATCCCTTCAGGAAGCTTGTTATTGATGAGTCATTGATTCTGTTAAAAAAGGTAGACTGTCGTTAAAAGCAGTATATACCAAGAAAGGAAACACTTTGGTATAAAGCTTTTTTGTTTTTTGTTCTACAGTGGTCTTGTATTGAATATTATTGTATACACTGGAAGTTATACATTGCAAGATACCAGGAAGTTTTTGGGGGATCTCGGGTTTGGGTTAGAAAAATGATGGAACCATATCTTGGAAAGGGGGCATATATTATACTGAAAAGGCACAACCCCTCCCTCAGTGATTTTTTTTTGAGTGAACTTGGCAGATGTGTGGGGTACGGGGGCGGGGAAAATCGTAAGCTATGCCTAGGTTCAATGCGGGCACTCTAGAGGTCAGGTGCAGGCGTTTGCTGCCAATGACATCATGGCATTTCGGTGGCATGAAAACGAATGTCCACTTTTGTCACCCCGTTCACCCTAAAAATGACAGACACTGGCAGGCTGAATAGAAAACTAATGAACCCATTCTAAAAACCTGCAGCTGTGATTATTTTTTACCCTCAATATGCATTCAGTGGACAAATGTGACATGCAGATTGGGTTTGTGATTGTGTTCGGAAGGGTTACAAGTGGTACAAAAAACTCTTTTTCACATTCGGGAATATTTCCATGTAAATGCATGGCGAATTTTGTTTGTCGTCAGGGGGAAAATAATATTAAATCCCAAAACCCCGCCCACCAAGTTATAAACAATTTACCCTCTCGTCTGGGGCCTGGTGACCCTTTTCCTAAAAAAACCCTGCCTGCTACGCTTGCAAAAAAAAAGGCTCAGAAGGGGTTTTTTGTCTGTGCCCCAGAGCCCACTCATTTTTGTGTGTAATGAAAAACACCACTGTGCATGGAACCATGTTTCAGAGACTTCCCGGGTGAGAAATTTTAGAAACATGTCCCGTGACTCTTATACAGTCAATCCCCGGGTTTGCGATGGGGCGGATAACGATAAAATCGGTTAGCGATACATTTTTTCATCAAAATATTGGCCCGGTTTTCATGATCCGCTCGGCCCCACGATATTCGTCCGGATGCTACGCTTTTCCCCCCTGGCCCCCCCATGGAGCGTCAGGGGTGCTATTGTTTACAAGCGGGGGGAACCACCCCCCGCATTCATACCAGTATTTGTCATTATTCCATTTTTTTGTGCTTTCAAAGAAATTCCTAGTGCCCGCCCTGTGGTAAAAAGGCTGAAACAGTGGAAAATGGGAAAAAAGGGGATAATAGCAAAAAAAAGAAAATGGAGTGCGTTCACTGAGTGGGCCGGGGTGTAGGGGGAAAGCCTATTCTACCATCGCCTTTAAAATTTTGGGGGCCAAAAGGGAAAAACATGTAAATAAAAGGAAACTGTTTTGGGAAAGGTGCATATGTGATCACAAAAAAGAGATTGGAAATGCTGGAAGATGTAGAAAATTTTTTTTGGGTGGATCAAAAAGAAACAGTTAGCAGGCGATAGTGTTACGAAGGGAAAAAATTTTGTGAAAAAACAAGGCGTTGCATGATGATCTCGTCAAAAAAATCCCCCCCCAAAGAGTGCAGAAGTGAACGACTTTAAAGCAAGCAAAGGCTGGTTTGACAGATTTAAAAAAGTGGCATACATAGTGTTGTGAAAGGGATGGTGGCGACCCCGTTGTGACAAAATGCGGCTGTAAAATATGTGCAGGGGTTGTGGGGTAAAATGGGGGAACAATTCCAACCCCAACAAGTGTTCAATTTGGGGAAACAGGCCTGTTTTGGAAGAAAATGCCAAAAGGACCTTCATTAAAACAGGAGGAAAAGGCATCCCAGGACATAAGCCTATGGGAAAAACAGGCTAATTTTTTGCTTTTGCTAATCCCCGGGGTGTTTTTTAATGTGAAGTCTTTACTGGTGTAAACATTCTGAAAATCTCCGAGTGTTTGGCAAAATGCGGTATTGCCAAGTCTAATTTGTGTGTGATGTGGAAGTCTAACAAAAGGCATGGGTCTTAGATTGGTTCAATGGCGTGTTTGGCCCAAGTGTGAAAAAATATTCCAGGAAAATAATTTGCCACTTAAGGCCCCCGATAATGGAAAAGCTCCTTGTCATCCTCCAAACTTGGTAGAGAAAATTGTGGAGGACTTTAAGTTCATCAAAGTGAAGTTCTTGCCCCCTAATACCAGTCCTCTCCTCCAGCTCATGGACCAGCGGGTCTTTTCCAACTATAAAAACTCTATACCAAGCAATGTTTCAAAAGTGTTTTGATGTGACCACAAACATGCATATGACCCAAAGAGACTTTGGAAAATCATTTCCATATCCTGCATTGTGTACACCTTATAGGAAAGGTTTGGGGGGGAGTGACTACCAGGACTTTGAACTCTGCCTGGAGAAAATTGTGGCCAGACTGTGTCCTAGAGGGATTTTGAAGGTTTTGGGGCGAGCCTCAGAGACCCGAGCCTGAGCCTGAGCCTGGTGCAAGAAATTGTGGAACTGGGCAAGTCCATGGGTTGGAGGTGAGTGGTGAGGATGTGGAAGAGTTGGTGGAGGAGCACAAAAAAGAGATAACCACTGAAGATCTGCAAGAGCTTCAACATCAACAGCAACAACAGACCACAGGTCGGACAAAGGTTCAGATGAGGAAGAGGTGGAACAGAGATGAAGAAGGTGCCCTTCAAGGATTAGGGAGATCTGTGCCAAATGGGCTGATGTGCAAGGCTTTATGGATGAATATCACCCAACCATGCTGTTGCAGGCCTTGCTGGCAACCTGTACAATGACACTGTGGTGTCCCATTTCAGGGATGTTTTAAAGAATCGCCAGGGCACAGAGCTCCCCGGACAGATTTTTTGTTAGAGGGGTCCAGTGACCCCCCAACCTGGTCCTAGTGGCATTAAAAAAAAAGGCCAGTAACCCCAGAAAAGAACCTTTCCACCTGCAGTGTTAATGGAAGGGGGTTCCTTCCCAAAAACTAGCATACTGCTTCATCCTTTCCCCCCTCCCGTCTTCCACACATCAACACTCTTCAGTAAATGTAAGTGACATGTTATTGTACTATTACACTTTCTTTATTTCTCATAAACTTTGTGTAAATGCATGTCTTATGTTGTAAAAAATATTTATTTACCTTTTGGAAATCTGGAACGGATTAATTTATTTCCATTATTTCTTATGGGAAAATAGAATCGGATAACGATATTTTCGGACGGATAAACCCTCTGCAATGGATTAATATCGCTAACCGGGGGGTTTACTGTATATGATTGAACAATAGTAATAAACAATATTTTTCATTGTAAATGTTTTTAAATACATTTTTTAAACAAAATAGTGAGAACAAACTTTATGCCGTTATTGTGTAATAATCAACAAGTGAATATTTGAAAACAGCACTTATATTGGTCTCACAGGCCATAAAAGTTATTTGAAAAAAAAGATAAGAAAACAATCCAAGACAGACAAAAAAACATTACCCAACCGAAAGTTAGCGATGTTGCCGTAAGCGGTTCAATTTTTAACTTCAATCCTCTATATCTTGGTAGTATTGATCCAAAAATGTTTTTTGCTATTAGATTTAAAAAAAAAAAAACTATCATTTCCTAAGAAAAAAAATTTTTTTTTTAAAAATTTTGGACCCGAGAATGAGATTCAGAGAGGGCCCTGTGCCTGAAAGGGTTAAATGTCGTCTGTTGCTGTTCCTGATGAAGCTCTTCAGTGGTTAGGTCTCCCGCTCCTCCACATCTTCCACATCCTCACCACTCACCTCCAACCCCAGGCTGTTCTCCAATGCCACAATATCTTCTACAACAGGCACAGGGTCGTCAGGGTCAGCCTCAAATCCTTCAAAATCCCTATGTTGGACACAACCTGGCCACAGTGGTCTCCAAGCAGAGTTCAAAGTCCTGGAAGTCACTCCTCCCAAGCCTACTTATAAGGCCTATGCAATGGACGATATTGAAGTGATCTTTCCAGAACTCTCTTAGGGTCAAATTAGTGTCCGAGGTCACTTGAAAGCACTTTTCAAACAATGCTTTTGTGTAGAGTTTTTGAAGTTGGAAATGACCTGCTGGTCCATGGCTGGATGAGAGGAGTGGTGTTAGGAGGCAAGAACTTCACTGTGATGAAACTGAACTCATCAGACAAATAGTCTTCCAAGTTGTGAGGATGAGCAGGAGCATTGTCCAGTACCAGGAGGCACTTGAGCCCCAATTTCTTTCCAGGAGGTATTTCTTCACACTAGGGCCAAACACTCCAGTGAACCATTCTGAAAAAGTCCTTAGTGACCCATGCCTTGGTGTTACCTTCCAATGCACACACAAATTATTCTGTTAACATTGTGTTTCTTGAAGGCTCTGGGATTTTCTGCGTGATACACCAGTAAAGGCTTCACTTTGAAATCACCACTGGCATTGGCACAAGCATAAGAGTTAGCCTTTCTTTCATAGGCTTGTCAGTTCTGCAGTCTTTTCTTCCTGAGTAATGAAAGTCCTGTGCATTTTCTTTCAAAACAGACCTGTTTCCTCAAACACTTGTTGGGGTTGATTTTTCAGTGTCTATGAACCTGAATTTCCCTGCACAAATTTTTCAGCTGCACGTTTGTCTGGTGGCTGCCTCCCATGCCTCACAACACTGTGTATACCACTACTTTTTTAAACCTCTCAAACCAGCCTTTGCTGGCTTTAACCCTTTCAGGGTCTGTGCCGTAGCTCTACGGCTTTGAGTTCAGGGTCCAAACCGTAGTTCTACATCATGAGCTCACTCCTCAGATAAGCTGTGAGCAGTAAATTTGGGCCTGGATATGAGAGAATACATCTATGTAGTAAGTGTGCACCACATAAACAAATCCTGCAGCACACAGTGCATAATGAGAGAAAAACTGAAACCGTAATTTTCGATTAAAACAGCTACTTTGCAGTGTTTTTCGTGTACTTTTTATAGTTGTATTTGATTTCTTGATCTCATTTGATAGAATGCAAGATATATTACAGATATAGAGATGATTTTGATTGGTTTTAGTATTGGAAATGGCTTGAAACTGAGCTCAAAATAGAGAAAATGTTAAATTTTTGCCAATGTTCAAGGTAAACAAATGACCTCACACGTCTAATCCCGCCAGCTGGTTGGTCTAATATACGTTCACAAATTGGTGATATTTTTTTAAAATTATTACAATATTGCATAACAGTAAATCTTCCATTTTTGGTTTGAATAAAAATTCACAGGAATAAAAATCAAAATGGAATTCATTTGAAGACTAAAAACGTAACTAATGACCAGAGGAAATGTTAGTTTAGTGCCAGAATGCCTGCATTGTTTATTCTGCACCCTATTTTGAAATTGGAATATTTTGAACTTTGAGTTAAAATTGGCTAAATTACCAATTTCCAATCACTTTATTTTTGTAGTTGAAACAGTTGATAGATTTCTTGTGCACAATCGATAGAATAGAAGAATACTATTGAAATAGCAAAAATTCGACTGGAATAATAATTGGCCTAAAATGGAGTCAAAGTTGGCAAAATCACTGATGCGTAAATATCGCTGACGCATCAAAATTCTGAGCAAAATTTTTGTCAATTTTCAATCAAATTTGTACTTTTGTTTTTACCTTCAGAAAATATTCTCTACCATTTAAAGAAAAATAAGAATTTTTTTTTTTAAATTCTTCCAAAAGGGCTGGACCCGAAAGGTTAAAATCACTGCCTCGCACTGGTTCCATGTATTGTCTTGACAAGATCTGCTAACTGCCTTGCCTTTTCACAAATTATCGCCGTGAAATACTATCCCCTGCAACTGTTTTTCATTGATCCACACCCCAACTTCTCAACCTCAAAACCACTGTTTTCGATCTATTTTTGTTAACATATCAACCCTTTTTACAACATTAGCTTCCTTGATTTCTTTTCTCTTTGCCAGGATAGGGGGTGATAGTAGACATGTTTTTCCGACATCCTGGCAAGCTCACTCCAACGTACACCATAATTTTTCTACAATCTCCTTCTTCCTCGATGGTGTTCCTCACTTTCTTTACCCCGGGGGGCCACTAGGAAATTTTTTTGGACCCATGGTGACTATTTCACAGTGACAATCACTAAACCAGCAAAACAGAGTAAATCTATTGTGAAAGTTTGAAAGAAGCGCTGGGGAATGTTCTCTCAGTGGTAAACAACGCTAGACTGGGCATCCTGCGTGGGCGGGGCGGGGCGGGCAGGCGGACAGGTCTGGTCGGATCGTACACGAGGGCATTGACCGAAAAAAAAAACCGATATTGGAACGGAGGCCTGAGGGACCACTGTACAGTGGACCCCCGGAAATCGAACACTCCCAAATCCCCTTTATGTAAGTTTATTATTGTAAGTGCTTTTATAGGTGTATTTTTGGGGGTCTGGAACTGACTAATCTAATTTACATCATTCTATGGGAATAAATTCGTTTAAAGCACTTTAACAGCATTCTGAATGAAGAATGTTCGATTTCTGGTGTCCACTGTATGTGCTAATAGAAAAAAAAGTTGCTTTCTAGTTCAATATGTTGTGTTTGTATTGGTGGAATATTGTACTATAGTGACTCATGTTTGTTGCAGAAGTATTTTGTGGAACTTTCCAGGTTATATCTTCCCAGACACTATATCATCAGTACTTCAAGAATGACAACATCTCTCCTTGTGAATTTTTTAACTGGCCAGGTACTACTAATTAAAGAATTTTGCTTTTGATATTGGGAATTCTGTCTAAAAACTGAATGGTAGTTCAAAGAAAATTAAAGTTAGTAGTACTATAATTAAAAATTTTTTGGAAAAATCTGTTTAAACGCAAGAAAAATAATAAAGTATATACCTGTTGTACAAAATATCTTAGTCTTTAAACACATGAAACAAAAAACACGTTAGTCTTTTAACACCAAAACAAAATCATGTTAGTCTTTTAACCACAAACTTGTTCAATGCTCTTAGATGTAAAAGTTTTTTCCCAAATAAAAAGTTAACATTGTAATATATTTATTAGGAAAACTGTGTGTAGTCAGTCTCCATAAGGAAGATTAATGATAACACTGTTGAATGACTAAAATATTTTAAAATAAAAAAACTTTTTTGAAAATATGAAGAAACATAAAGGAGATAAATCATATCAGTGTTCAGAGTGTTTGAAATGTATTAGTACAAAAAAATAATCTTGTGAAACATATGAAAAATACAAGGAGATAAACCATATCGTGTTCAGAATGTCAAAAGTTTCAGTGTAAAATCCACTCTGTGAAACATATGCAAGTACATACAGGAGATAAAACCATATCAGTGTTCGAGTGTCTGAAATGTTTTACTGAAAAGGGCAGCCCTTTTGAAACACATGAGATTACATACAGGGGATAAACCATTTCAGTGTTCAGAGGTCTGAAATATTTTAGTCAAAAGCTCACCTTGTGACACATATGAGAGTACATGCAGGAGATAACCATTTCAGTGTTCAGAGTGTCTGAAATGTTTTACTGAAAAGGGGAGTCTTGTGACACACATGAGATTACATACAGGATAAACCATTTCAGTGTTCAGAGTGTCTGAAATTTTTTTAAAAAGCTCACCTTGTGACCTTTGAGATCAACAGGAGAAAACCATATGTTTCAGAGTGTCTGAAATTTTTTACAAAAAGGGCAGTCTTTCACACACATAGATTAAAAAAGGGGATAAACCATTTCAGTGTTCAGGGCAAAACTTTTTTAATAAAGAAAGTCTTGTGAACATTGAAAAACCGGAGATAAACCATATCAGTGTTAAAAGTGTCTGAAATTTTTTACTAAAAAGGGCAGTCTTGTAAAAACATGAGAGTACATACGGGAGATAAACCATATCGTGTTCAAATTCAAATTTTCTAAAAGGGGCAGTCTTGTGAAAAAATGGGGTACAAAAGGGGATAAACCATTTCAGTGTTCAAAGTGTCAAAATTTTTAAAAAAAACCCTTGTGAAAAATTGAATATAGGTCCATTTCAGTGTTCGGGGCGAAATGTTTTCTAAAAAGGGGCAGTCTTGTGAAACACATGAGAGTACATCAGGAGAAAAAATATCAGTGTTCAGTGGTCTAAAATTTTTTTTCTGAAAAGGGCAGTCTTGTAAAACATGAAATTTACAGGAGATAAACCATATCATGTTAAAAACCCAAATGTTTACTAAAAGGGGCAGTTTGGAAAAAATGGGGTACATACGGGGGATAAACCCATTTCAGTGTTCAGAGTGTCAAAATATTTTAGTCAAATTTTGTGACACATTAATACAACGGGAGATAAACCATTTCAGTGTTCAGAGTGTCTGAAATGTTTTACTAAAAAGGGCAGTCTTGTGAAACACATGAGAGTACATACAGGAAAAAACCTTTCAGTGTTCGGGTTTTCGAAATGTTTACAAAAAACCAATTTGTGGCCAGGGAGAGTACATACTAGATAAACCATTTCGTGTTATTCTGAAATTTTTTACTGAAAAAAGCACTTTGGAACTATGAGATTACTTTTGAGATAAACCATTTCAGTGTTCAGAGTGTCTAAAAGGTTTTTTAAAAAACCACTTGTGGCACTGAGGTCTGGGGAAATAAACCATTTCAGTGTTCAGGTGTCTGAAATTTTTTGGTAAAAAGGAACCTTGACACTATGAGGCTCAAGAGATAAACCATTTCAATGTTGAGAGTGTCTGAAATGTTTTAGTCAAAGATGCCATCTTGTGACACTCTAAAAATCAAAGATAAAACATGATAGTCTTTAATATATAAAGATATTTTAGTTATAAACACATAAAATGTCGGACTATACAATATAGTGTTCAGAATAAATTATTAATGAAATGTCAGTCATTTAATTAAAAGAATTCATAGAAGATAATTTCCCATTTAAAAAATATTTCAGTCTTGTGTATACATGGATTAAGGATTTTTTTTTTTTAAGTTTTTGGGCGACTAAACATAATCATCCCTTTAAAACTATTTATATACATAGTTGGTTGAATTAACTTGTTTTTTTTAAATTTTAACAGAGGAATTTTGTGGTTTGATAATAATTTATAATTTAGATAATTGATTAACAAGTTGCAGTATTATATTGGGCCTTTTTTCATAAAGGGGAAAATTTAAAATTTTGTATAATCTTAAAATGTTTAGGATTTTTTGGGGTTGTTGTGGTAATATATAGTGTTTTTGTGGTTAAGGAAAGGGTGATTTCTAAAGGACTGATAACGATCAAATTGATTCCCGGTTGCTAGGGCCATTTAGACCCCCCAAAAAACACTCAAAAACCTTTCAATATTATCTTACATTTGTCGATTTCGGGGGCTCCCAATCGGTGACCTTATTTGGGGCGGGGGCCCCTTTTTTATGTTCAGGAAAGAATTAGATCTTAGGGCCCCTTTTTGTGCTAGCATTTTTTTCATAGGGAGAGATGGGAAAGGGAATCAAAGACTGAGGGCTTGTGTTATTGAAGTGCTTTTGTTTTGGCCCCCGAAGGAGTTTGAGAGAGAAATTTGGGGAATAATGTTCTTTTATGAATAAAAAATGGTGGATATTTTGTATGTTGAGTTCAACCAAATAGTGGTGGGGGGGTTGTCTGGTGCGGAGTTTGTAATCAATCTCAAGCCTTTTTTATTGGATTTTTAAAAAGGGTTTAAGTGATTTGCTGTGGTTGAACCCCGACAAAAACCATAGGTAAATAAAGGGACATGAGAGAGGGTAAAACGAATGCCATTTGGGCCATATACCGTATTTTAGAAAGGAAATATGTTGTATGTGAAATTTCCAATATGACGTCAGTGTGTTTGAAGTGGGGGGGAACTTTTTCGATATGTTTAGCTGAATATTACTCGTTTTAAAAGTTTAAGTAGGTTTTATCAGTATTGAGGTAAGTTTGTTGGTCATCTCAAATAGATAATTTTAGCGCTCATCAATTTCGTGTTTCTAACTATGGTTTGGTTTGGGTGGGGGAAGATATAAGTAGGCATCTCAAAAAAAACAGGTTTAAACAGGGAAACCCCAAATTTTTTGGCCCGCCAAATCTGCCCAAACTCAAATTTTTAAAAACAAAGAATTTCCAAAAAATAATGAAACCAATTAATCCATTCCGACAAAAAATATTAAAAAAAAAAAATTTTTTTTAAAAAAAACTTTTGTTTTACAAAACAAAAAATTTAAAAATACAAAAATAATTTAAAAGACTAATAAAATTGATAAATAAACATTTAACCCTTTCAGGGTCCATGCCGTAGTTCTACGGCTTTGGTTTTGGGTCCAAAAAGGTTCTACGCATGACTCAGCTGCCAGATAAGCTTTTGGGGGTAATTTGGGGCCCCGATATGAGAGAATACAACTTGGGAAAGGGACCCATAAAAAAAACCCCGGCCCCTGCATAATGAAGAAAAAAAAAGTAATTTTTATTAAAACGCGAATTTGGGGTCTTTTGTATATTTTTTTTTGGTTTATTTGGGTTTCTTGGTCTCACTTGATAGAATGGAAGATATATTATAGATATAAATGATTTTTATTGGTTTTTATCTAGAAATGGCTTGAAACTCCAAAAAAATGTTTTTTGCCG